>JACMII010000153.1:0-36464 GCA_014805405.1 Bunonema sp. RGD898 | reverse complement strand
TCAGCAAAACTTTCGAGCGTCCGAGCTACTTCGCAACAGTTCCCTGAAGATGTCGATTGCTGAACTATGCGGGTCGGCTTGTCGATCCATCGCTGTGATCGGAGACCTTTCGTTGTTATCGATTGTTGCGGCTCTAGCAGTACCAGGTGACACGCTTCTGAACGCGCGCTTCTCGGAAATCACCGTGATGTGTTTCAGAGAAGTCTATTGTGGCAGTCGAGAAAAACCCACGTTGGAGGAGTGTGCTGAAGGACTATGCCGTTCACTACCACCTTTCCAACCTCACGATTGTGAGCTGTCCGGCTGATATCGGCTTGGTAATGCACCCTTTCCTGGGCTGATCATTTTCACAGGCACCCTCAACTGTCCTGATCGACGTTCAACCGGCGGTTGGATTTGAACCGTGGGATGGGGCAATGTGGGCGCGAGAACGAGTGCGAGAGTTGCGCGAGGCGTTCCCTTCCGATCAGTGGGATGTCTGGCCGAAGGTAGCCGGCCATTGATGACGTTTCAATGACAACGAACAGGTGGTCGACATTCACGCGGTCGGACTGCGACTAGAGGACGCCTGGAGAATGGGCGCAGATGTCGAAACGGTGGAGGGGTTCGATCTGTCGGCCTTTGATCGACTGAATCGGGTCGGTCTGCTCGGTACAGCCTTGCAAGTGTCGACCTCTAGAGAGCACGAGATGCAACGGATTCGCCACTCGACACTCAACCACTCTGGGAGTACGCTTCGTCGCGGACGTCTGACACGACTCTCGTCGTGTCCATTGTATGAAATCGTGGAGATTTGCTATCAGACATGACGACGTGTTGCAGCCGCTCGAGGGATCCGTGCAGGAACGTTCGTCGGTCCGAGTTCAATGTCACGATCCGAATACCAATAGTTTGGCCTTATGGTCGCGTAGCACGATCGGCAAGACGACGTTGGACTACGGTCTTCTGACGAAGAGCGATGTTCGCTTTCCCCCCATCCGCATGCCACGAGAATATCCGTTTTGCAGCGAGATCGTGAGGAATGGTTTGCGGGCGCTCGACAGGCGTTGTGGTACGTTCCCGGATCGTCGTCGACTTGTCACTTGCCTTCGAATTCGTCCGTTCAAGTGGACGTCACCTACTGCGAACAATCATCCCAGTTGGACTTTTCATTCGGTGTGCGTCTGTCGGAAGAATAGACCTTTTGTCGTCGCGATAATTGCTACCGATGATGAGAGACGGACGGGGGGGGGGTTGAGGGCTGGTCGAGATCATCACAGATGATTGGTCAGTTTGTGTACATGCGTCCGTCTTCTTAGATCGAGTGATGGACGACCGCCTCGAACTGACGCAGTTCGGTCAGGTCTTTCATGGAGACGTGTCCGTTCCGGTCGCTGATCCATCGTCCGTTCATGCCGGGGATTCGGGAGGTCGGCTTTCCCCAGGTCATGCCGCGGAAGAGCAGCACCTCATCCACGTCGGACCTGTCAGATTATGTATGGATTACCGCTGTCGTCCTCATTCCCCTCACCACATGGCGTAGATGTGTTCGGCCTCGCGTGCCGGGTCCTTGTTGAGCTTCTCGAGGAGGGCCGAGTAGTTCTCCTGGTGGCAGTTGCCGGACGTGTAGCCGCAGAGCAGCTGATCCTGGCACGTGTAGCCCTGACGACGAGAACCGTCTCGATCGTTGGGATGCTAGAGGAGGAGGGACATACGGGATAGAGTCCGTCGAGGGCATTGCACCACGCGGGCACGGTCTGGGCCAGTTGACAGACGCAGAGTCCGTAGTTGGCGCCGGCGATGCCGAGGAACGTGTCGACGCGTTGGGTGAGCGGCGGACCCAACGAGCAGTTGCCGTCGGTCGCGATCAGAGAGCCGCCCTTGAGCGCCTTTCTGGCGAGCACCACCCCCAGCGAGTGTGCGATCACGTCCACTTTGGGCGCCTTCGTGTATTGGAGCACGGCCTCGATGAAGCGACGCAGATACATGAGATTCGAGCAGGTGTGCATCGTCGAGTACGAGTCCAGGATCGAGCCGCCGCCCCAGGCATCTGCAATCCGACTGCTAGATTCCCTCTCGCCCACTTCTCCCCACCTCCCCAGGTGGTGGCGTACAGCTCGGCCTCGGTGTAGTTCTAAATGGGGAGAGGATGATGAGCATCATCACACGGACCTGTTCGAGGAAGTACTGGATCGAGCGAGACCATCCGGTGGCGAGCGGCGCTTGCGTGTGCAGAGCCGCGTCTCCGTTACCGTGAATGAAGATGACCGGCTCGTGCGTGACCCGCTCGTTGCTGCGCTTCTTGCCGCCGAACGAGCCATTCGGTCCCACGTCCGGTCGGTCGAAGTTGTCCTTCAATCTCATGGTGTGATATGACGATGATGGCGACGAGCGAATACCTGTTCGTATCCGTTGGCGATTAACCAGTCCAGGAAGTTGGAGGTCAACGGGCCAGGCGGTCCTCGCGATTGAGCTCTCGTCGAGGAGACGAGAAGAAGAAGAGGCAGAAGCAGCAGACTCCACATCGCTCTCCTCGAATGAGGGAGGAATGACGACGGCGACCGATGCGGAACGCGCGCGCGCACACACACACACTCTCTTCACGAGATGCCGCGACGTGGAGTCGGAGCTGCAGAGATGGACAGAGGATGTGCGTGTGTGCGCGGGGGATGAGCGCGACGATGGCGACTCAAACCTGCCGGCGCGCGCCGGGAGGGGGGAGACAGAGACGGCAGACTGGCTCGCGCGCATTGCCTGCCAAGACGAGCGCGCACCTCAGCAGCAGCAGCAGCAGCAGCAGTCACCCCTCCCGCTTCAAGTGCATCTCTGTCTGCTTCATTGCTTCATGTCATCCTCGTCTGACACGCAGACGCACAGAGAACAGCAGCAGCACGTGTGTCCGTTTCACTTCAGAGAGAAGAGCAGAGAAGAGCGCTGTCTGTGTCGTTCAACCCCAGCATCGCGATCGCGTTCGACCACGACACCGCGTCCTGCGTTCGGCGGTGTGCAAAGACAGTCGAATGAGAGAGGATGCGCACACACACCTTATCCGTGTCGCTAGCGTCCGTCCACTCCTCGACCACCCGCCCGACCGAGAGCTCGCCCAGAGGGAACGGGTAGTCGGTGCCGAGCACGATACGGTCCTGCTCCCCCTTTTTACTTCTCCTCCAAATATGCACCTTTCCGATGGTTGTGGCGAGCAGCGAGAGTGCGTGTCCGGAATGCACAAGCGAGTCGCACCAGAACGCGCCGTGAAACGCGGACGGCGAGCGGGTGCATTGCGTGGCGCACAGATCCGGACGCACCGCGTGACCGTGCGCTACTCTACCCTGCGGACGGGGTGGAAGGATACATGCATGATGAGCGAGTGGCCTCCTATGTTTGCACAAGAATCTTTAGCAACTGCCAAACATTGGGGCTAGGAAATGTCCACTCTCAATGACGACATGGCCACCTTTAAAGATGATTGCATCTTTAAAGGTGGCCGATTCCCTGAAATCTCGATTCTTGCGGTGCACTACCATCTGTGAAGATTGCCGTGCAAACATAGGAGGCATATGCATATGTAGAGAAAGAGGACAGGCACTAACAGCAATGAACGGATAGGCGCCGCCGCCATGCGCGAAGCACAGCTTCAGTCGAGGATGTCGTTCCAGGACGCCGCCCATGAGCACCGAACAGATCGCCTGCGCCGTCTCGGCGGGCATCCCGACCAGCCAGGGCAGCCAGTGCTTCGACAGTCGTCCGTCCCAGTTGTGCATGTCCCAGGGATGGACGAAGAGCAGCGCACCCAGCTCGGCGGCCGTCCTCCAGAGGGGATCGAAGTAGGGGTCGTCGAGGGACCGGTCCCCGACGTGCGAGCCGATCTCGAAGCCGCGAACGCCCAGCGAGACGCAGCGCTTCAGTTCCTGCGGCGAGAAATGATTATGATGAAGAGGAGTCAGTGTTTCGTCGTCCTCCTTCTTGTGTGTGAGTGTGTGGGTACGTGGGTGGTCCGGATGTCTGGATGGAGAAAGAGAGGGGTGCGTGATTAGTGAGGCCTCCGGGCGGACGACGGCTTCTCGTCCTCACCTCCTTCTCTCTGTGCAGTCCCCCAGGAATGGCGTCAAGTGGTACCAGCAGCAGCAGCAGCAGAAGAAGAAGCGGCAGGAAGAGGAGGGGCGTGGCGAGAGGAAGGGGAAAAAGGCAAAGGGGGAAGAAGGCAAAGGGTGGGGATCAATGCGGCGGCCCGTCCCGCCCAGTCTGCCAGTGTGTGTGTGCGTTGTCGTTGGAGGCTGCTGCTCCTCCGACAGCTGCTGCTGCGGCAGTCTCTTCCTTCGTCTTCTTGTGTCCGCCTGCTGCGCAGTCTGTGTGTGTGTGGTGTGCATCACACACCACTCCTCGCTGCTGCTGCTGCCGCTGCCATCTTCCGCTGACAGCAGCACGGCACATGGCGTCGTCATCTGGCCGACTAGCTGATGACAAAGTACCAAAGAGGAAGAAGCGCTCTCGTTGACGACGACAACAATAACCCCCGAACTCATCATCATCATCATCATCGTCGTCGCCGGCATGCAGTCTAACGATGGTGTTGTCACTGGAGCCGCCGCCGCCGCCGCCGGTCTTCCAAAGCTGTTGTCCAGAGAAGGCGCCTCCGCGAAAAGCTTGCTACTAGTGGTGGGTACGACGCTTCTTCTACTGCTGCTCGTTCCCCTCGCGCCGACCACCGACGCGGCCAGAACGACAGTGCTACGGAGGAACTCACGACAGCTGCGACGAATGCAGAGACACTACGACTGGGAGGTGGACGAGCACGGTTCACTGCGACCACTCATCGATCCAACCAAAGTAGCCTCTGCTCCTTGGCCGTGCTGATCGACACACAACCTTGCAGGTCGAGCGATCCACGAAGGAGTGTACCAACGACTCGGCCGTGCTCGAGTCCATCATGAAGAACGTAAGAGGGGATCCACCCCATTCGACTTAAGACAGCAAGACTGTGCACTGCTGCAGTACAACAAGCACAAGATCCCGGGCGGATCGGTGTCCGTCGAGGTCGAGGTCTGGGTGCAGGAGATCACCACCATCTCGGACATCACGTCCGATTTCAATGCAAGCAGCAATTAGCACCTATTCACACACGCCCATGTGTGCGTCTCTTCAGCTCGACATCTACATTTCCGAGATGTGGCACGACCCAGCGCTCGTCTTCACGCACATGAACCCGTGCAAATACAACCTATCCCTGAACTCGGAGCTCCTCAAACGCTTCTGGGTACGAGCATCGGCGCAACGTCCTCTCCCACGCACACACACGCACACTTGCAGACGCCGAACTCGTGCTTCATCAACTCGAAGACGGCCCAGATCCACAACAGTCCGTTTGCGAACATCTTCCTACTGGTCTACGCCAACGGATCCGTGGTGAGCTGTTTGCCTCCTCCCCCTCCTCCTCCTCCTCTTGGAATGGGGGATTCCCCCGAGAGCGAGCGAGTGAGAGAGAGAGACGGCTCGAATCAGATGGAGAGGGTGGCAAGCTGCAGCAGCTTCCGATGGAGCTGATTTGGGGGACGAGTCTGGAAGTGAGCGAGCGAGTGTGCGCACACGCGTGCAGGGGAAGTGAGAGAGCAAGCACGACGTTTTGCAAGTGACGTAACGATCATCGGGTGCAACTCGTAACTTGCAGTGGACGAACTATCGTCTCAAGCTGTCGGGGCCCTGCGCCATGGACCTCACCCGATTCCCGTACGTTTGCTTCATGTTACGAGTGAATGAGAACGTGCATTTCAGGTTCGATAACGTCACCTGCTCGCTGACATTCGAGTCATTCAAGTAGGTGATTCTATTGGTCCCGTGCGCTGGTCGCACATCGATCTCTCTGGGTGGGTGTTTTTCGCGGCGCCGTGCTAGCGGCAGCAGGCGTGTGCGCGAGCTCGACCAGAGAACTCATCAATTATGCACGCAGAACGGAGCGAGCGGAAAGAATTGGCGCGTCGAGAAGATGCACATGCCTTTGCACACAAGACTGCTGCAGTCACAAGACGAGGGACACGAGCGAAAGAATACATGGGGTTGAGAAGAGGGCAGAAATAGAAGACACAAAACCACGTCACCGGATTGCAGCTACAACACGGACGAGGTGCAGATGCAGTGGAGTGCGCTGGGCGTGTCCAAGATGAGGGACAAGATGGAGCTGGCCGACTACGAGCTGGTCGGCATCCAGAACATCCGCGTCAGTCTCTCTTTCTTCTGTGTGCGGAGGGAGGAACGAGTGTGGCGTGAGCATAGAGAAATCCACCAAACAGCGCGCGCGCGCGTCTGTCTTGTGTTTCCCATTTCCTCCTATGAATATGCTATGCAATCGAGGATACGACAGGTTCCACAGAACATGACGCCTTTTAGAAAGTGGAACCCTATCCGGCCGGGCTCTGGCACGAGCTGACCATGATGTTCCATTTCAAGAGGAGGGCCGGATGGTACATCCTTCAGGCGTATCTGCCCACCTTCCTCACCATCTTCATCTGTATGCACTGTTTTGTTCGCGATCGAAATCCCGCTTCTCAATTCAGCGTGGATCTCGTTCGCACTCGGCTCCAAAGCGATTCCGGCCCGCACCATGCTCGGCGTCAACTCGCTTCTTGCCATGGTATGCTGCGATGATGTTTATGTGCGTGCATAAAGAAGAACGACGCATAATCGCAGACCTTCCAATTCGGCAACATCATTCGCAATCTGCCCAGGTTAGGAATTGTGAAATTAAGAGAAAACGAGTTAATTTTAAGGGTTTCGTACGTCAAGGCCATCGGTTTGCGCGTTTAATAGGCAAAAAACAAAGCCAACTCAGACGTCTGGATGCTGTCGTGCATGACAATCGTGTTCTGCTCTCTGCTGGAGCTGGCCTGGGTGGGCTATCTGTCGCGCGACGAGGATGATGTGCCCGTTCCCGGCGGCAACGGTCCCTGCAACGCTACGGCGGCGGCGGCAGCGGCGGCGACAGCAGCAGCAGCGGTTCCATGCCACTCCGACCCGAATGCAGTGGTGCAGCAGCAGCAGCTGCTGCAAGCCGTGTCGAGCAACGTTCACTCTTCGGCGGCCACAAGTCGAGCCGCATCGACCAGTTGTCTGGCCGTGCTCGGCGACCACAAGTTCTCCACTGCGTCCGCGCCTTTTGGAGTGGGAGGGCCACATGCCAACATGCTGCTCACGAGGTACTTCAAGCGCAAAGACATTTCGCGGCCGTTTTGACAGCCGCAGCGGCAGTCGCCACATTTCCGTGTTCTCCTCCCTTTGTGTGGGATTTTCCTAGCGCTGGCACCACCACGTCGTTCGGCGATTAGCACCTAGTGTCGTCTTACAATCTCTGTACGTATTCGCGGGCGGCACGTCTTCCCGATGGCTAGACGGGAGAGGTGCAAACGATGCGCCGTTTTCTACACTAATTTCTGGACAAAAGACAAAGATTTGTAAGCTGCGTATTTTGTGAGCGATGAGAACGGCCGCCGACGAAACCTTCAACGGTTTTGGGTGAGCCTGGCGTCATTCCGAAGCGAGGAAACGACTTACTTCCCCTTTCCTTCTTCCCATTGCCTCTCTCCTCCGCCCTTCCTGCGGAGAAAAAACAATGACGCAGTGCGCGTGCAGACGCACGTGTTGTCTTCTTCTTCTTCTTCTTCTCCCGCCGGTTGCCCTCTCCGTCCCAAAGTGACGGCAGTGCGGGAGGGGAAAGGGGACGAAGGCCCACAGCGTCCGAATCGGATTTGCTCTCTCACAGTGTTGAGCGAGGGGGAGGGGAGAGAAGTCTTCGTCTTTCCTGCACTGCTTTCGGCGCCGCTCACCTCGTGTGTCGCTCGTTGTGGTCGCTCTCTCTGGGTGGCAAGGGAGGGAACCACTAACAGACTTGGCACACAGACAGCCAATCAGCGAGGGAGAGCTAGAAAGAGAGACAGACACTGCAGAAGACGTACCACTACCGGAGGAGGAGCTCTGCAGCTGCAGCACAACCATCCTCCCTCTCAGGACCAGAACCCTCTAGGATCTGCCACCTCACTCAGCAACCACAACGTCATCATCAACAACAACAATTACGAGGCAAGTACAGGGGGAATCCTAGCGCAACGAGTGAACAGCAGGACGAGAAGACGGCTCTGCTGGTGGGACCGAACGAGTGGGGCTACATTCCGCCCGGCTACGGAATCCACAATGGACGATTGCCGACGCCAAACAAGCAAAATATGCCCGCGAACTGTGTGGTCGACAGCAGCAGTGGCAATCCGTTCTTCGTCGATCAGCAGCAGCAGCAGCCGATGCACAAGATATCGATTCTGTCGAATAGAACGCAGCAACCTCATCATCATCATCCTCATTCTCATTCCGACTACGGAGCCGTCGCGAACGCCGTCTCCTTGTCGAATAACACGAGCTTTGGAACGACGTCACAGAGCAAGACAACGAAACTGACACCCAGACAGGTGGGCGGGAGGGAAGACGGACTGTGATGGAGCGAGGGGTTCAGGAGAAGGATCGACTGGCGCTGAAGATCGACAAGCTGTCCGGCATTCTCTTCCCGGCCGCCTTCAGGTGACCTCACTGTGCGATGCATGAGAATAACGGTGGTGTTTTCGCCTTTTCAACATTCTCTACTGGTACCACTACCTGAGCGACTAGCTGTGTCGTCTTTCTCCCTCCAACGACATCGTCTCGCAGCGCCGCATTCCACCCATCAGATCTCTCTCTCGGGTCCACTGAGTCGTATCATCCGCGCAATAACAACAGCAGCAGCAGCAGCAGCAGCAATTATGACAACGATCAGTATGCAGTCAGTCAGCCAGTCAGTCAGTCAGCACGTCTCGCTCACCGCCGCTCAGACACGCGAAACGGAGACAGCACAGGAAAGGAGAGAGTAACGAGATGAGCAGAGAAGACTACAACTCATGATGATGATGATATATGACGCGATGAATGAAGACGACACTATGGCGCATGGTGTCGGATTGCGCGCTTGGGCACCCCAATTTGGAGGAAAGAGGAGGAGGACCTGGACGGTGAGCAGCATGTCGTTGAGGGGCAGCGTGCCGAGGGGGATCAGTCGGTCCGCGTGCGTCCGACACTCCTCCAGCAACTGGTCGTTCAGGAAGCGACACGTCTCGGCCGTGTCCTCCGGTTTCGCCCAGTAGTGGAACATCACCGGAACCGTGGAGACGGCTTGCACATGCACGTTCGCACGGTCCATCTCCGCGATTCGCGCCTGGGAAAGTCGTGGGAATGGTGATGAGGAGCGACGGGCGAGAGAGCCTACCTCGGTGTCGAAGACGTTCGGCTGACAGGTACGAAAGAGACGGTCGCCCAGCATCATGTCAAGCTGTGCACCACCACATTGATCGACGACTACTACGCTTCAAGCGAATGTCGTACCTGTCCGTCGGGTCGATGTCGGTACGTGATGAAGCCTGAGTAGCCGAACTTCTGGTTGAAGTCGGGTAAGTGGCGCGGAAGAACGTGCGCGTGCACATCCAGCTTTCGGCGAGGAGATCCTTGTTGGAAATGCTGTTCCTCCGGACAATCATCACACGCTCATTACCGGATGAGAACATCGTGTCGCAGAAGTCTCGAACGAGGCAGAACGGCAGTCGGAATCGATGTGTGCAATGGGGGAGAGACAAACACTGCGGCGCGCCATCATCATATCAACGATGATGACAACGACGACTGCAAGGTCACCGCGGCCAGCGAGAATGCAAGCGCATGCATATTTATGGTGGTGGTGACGATTAGGCACTACTGCACAGTGTCTGCGATGTTGCTGACAGCGCCTGTTGCTGTTGAATGGACATCGGAACTACGGCGATCGATGCGCTCGACTCGGACGACATGGATCGGAACTTGGCCGCCAGCCATCGAGTCTTGTTCACTACTTCTTCCTGCAATCCCCACGCATCTCCCCGCCATTCCCAAGGGATGCTAAACCTGAGCGAGATTGAAGCACATGGCGATGAGCGCCATGCCGAAGAGCAGGTAGATGGACGTGATGACCAACTTCTCCTGGGCGGCCGCGTCATTTCCGACTGACGTGCCGGGGAACAGGTCGCCAAGACCGATTGTCTAGATTTTCATTGTGTTTTACACTCAATAAGATGGGCACGTTTCTACGGGGTGATCAGAAATGCGGATCGCTTTCAGGCAGTCCTCACTTGAGACCGCCCAAAATGGGTCTTTTACAACAGTTCCACGGCACTGATGACGGCCTCCTTCAACTCGTTCGCTGCGGTAGGGTTTCATTTCGGGAAGATACAGAACGCACTTTTGAACTGTCGTAAAAGACCCATTTTTGGGCGATCTCGGGTAAGGGTTGCTAGAAAGTAATCAGCATACTCGATCACCCTGTACAGTCCGCTCGAGTTCCGACCAATACAACTTCGGACAGTCAAAATTGGCGCTGGTGGAGTCGAGCAAGCTCCTCTTCACGACCGAAACCCGAGTAAATTGTAAAAATACCGTAAGTGAGATGTAGCAGAAGTAGAAGCTGGAATGTGTATTTCGTTTGGGTGGCTAAACTATGCAAGATACCTCTCGAGGAAGGTCCAGCCCTCCCAGAGCATGAAGAGCACCGAGCCTGAAGGGAACCGGAGGAGTTGAGTTTGCAAGAAAGAACTGCTGGCGGATTACCCGCGACGAGGTACGCGAACATGGTGAAGATGACGAGCGAGAGCGGCACGCGAATCTTGTCCAGCTCGGCCTGCACGCACTCCTTCACCTCCAGCTGTTCCATCTCGGCCCGGGCCTGCAGCAGGTCCTGCACGTCCGGGAACTGCTGCAACGGCAGGACGATGATAACGCGGGCTCTGGCCGAAGGGGGAGCAACCATGACGGGGAACGAGTCCAGGGAGCTCCCGTCGACAGCGGTCGCCGCCCCCGTCGTCCGGTACTGTGCGCCGCGAGTGATCCTCGCTACGAGCGAGTTGGCGCGTCTCAGCTGGGCGGCCTTGCGCTTCTTGTGCCAGAGGATCAGCTTGAACTTGACGCGGATCGACTGCGCGTACAGGAACCGGAACACGTTGGCCAGCACGTCGCCGATGTTGGTCAGGAAGAGGAGCATGAGCGGAATGCCAATGATGGCGTACAGCACGGTCAGCGTCTTGCCGAAATACTAGACTCGCGATATTGACGCGATGCACGGGTGCTGTCCACGTATCGCCCTACCGTCTTGGCGCTAGTATTTCCATATCCGATCGTGGTGATGATGGTGAGCGAGTACAGGAACGAGCCCGTGAACGTCCACTGTGCAGCCTGGCCGAGCTCCTTGCCGTCGTACCCCCGTCGGATGGCCCACATCGTGCTGCAGCGAGCATTGCATTCCTGTCTGTCAGCCCCTCTCCTGCTTACCGACTCTGGAACCGTTTGACCTGTGCGTGCACGACCCGCCTCCACTGCTCCGCGTTCAGTTTGTTCACTCGAAACGTGGCATTCCACGCGACATCCACGGCTCTGGCTCGGGCCGCAATCACCTGTCCCTGGATGTAGGCCTCGTGCGGACCCTCGACCGCACGGAACACCACCGCGCCCAGAATGGCGTAGCCGACCACCTATGCAGATGTGACCGGGTTGCGGGAAAGTGAGAGACGGCATGCCAGTCCGCAGAGTCCGACGTGCGAGAAGAGGAAGGCGATGATGCGTTTCACGAAGAGGACCACTCGCGTCACCTTGGAACGACGAGACCGACGACCCATCTGTGGTGGTAGTGGTGGTGGTACTGGTTGACTGGATGGATACTGGATGGGGGGATGTGGCGCCCCGCTGAGGAGCAGATCAATGAAAGCGAGCGAGCGAGAGGGAGAGCGAAGGGAGAAGTCGGAGCAAGAGAGAGGAGCAGCAGTCTCGTCTGGAATCGGAGAGAAGAAGGGGGAAGGGAGGGAGAAGAAGAAGAAGACGACGACGACGACGACGACGACGGCCGCCTTCTTCCGCCGCCCCGAGGGACAGACTGCCGCGCGCGCCTTCCTCATCCCAGCCCCCAGACGTACTACGCACAATGCCGCCGCCTCTTTATTGCAGCATGGCGACACACAACTCGTCACAGATTTCTTGTCCGTTGACCCGTATTACCTCACATTCGCTGGCTAGTGGGACCCATCATGCACAGGAGAATGACATCAGGGCTTCTCGACGGTGGCATCCTCCGATGGACAGACCCGACTGTCGTCCAGATCGCTCACAATTTCGGCCCGTGCCACGAGGAAACTATCAAACTTGCCCTCTCTCGAGATCTCCTCCGGTGCACGGTGCGCGTGCTTCTAGACATGATGATACAGGACGATTCGCAAGGCAACAAACGAGCAGCACCTTGATGTAGTCAATGAGCGTGGGTCGATGGACAGTGTTGAGTTGCAGCTTCGTGCCCCAGGTTACCAGAGTCAGTGGCTGCAATTGGAGAAGATACGTATGGCAATAGGGGGACGATGAGCCGGTACATAGGTCTGATTGAGCCACGGGAACGGCGTGATGATGTGCCGCCGGAGGCAGCCACGCAGAACGTCCATCGCCGACTGCAACTCTCCGCTATCGACGCAGGGATGGTAGAGCAGCACGACGGCGCCGTGCTACACCCGACTCGACTTGTCATTTGCAATACGACTCGCACTGGTCACCTCCAGATTATGCAGCCACCGTTGTGGCGGAACGTAGAGATACGTTCCGTAAACTGGCCAGTTCGGACGATGCTCCCCCCTGACAGTTTGATCGATATTGCCGACCGGATTTGGGGAGAGTCACCTGAGCGGCGGCGAGTCGGCGTAGACGATGGACTCGTTGATGCACCGGTGGTCGACTTCGTCCTTAGTGGGATCGAAGTTCGGGATCTCGTAGTAGAACGGACGGATGGACACATCGGGCGTCCATCTCTGTGGGGACGGGCAAGTGTAGACCGTGAAGTCGGCCGGATTCCAGTCGATCTCGAGGTTCTCCTGCATGCAGACATACGCACCCCTCGCTTCCCCCCTCCTTCAATCGATCGACCTACCCTGGCGTTATCGCAGCTGGTCAGTTTGCCCATCATGGGCTCCATCTTGGCAACAACCATTGATGGCAAGAGGAGAAGGGCGATGGGAAGGCGAGCCGGCGGCATTGATGCAAATCGAATGGTCTGTTGCGTGGCACGGAAGAGAAAGGTGAATGACAGCTGCTAGAGACGAAGACGGAGACGTCGCAAGGATGACAGCCGCAGCAGAAGCAGGAGCAGACGGGCAAGGAAGACGAAGAAGAAGACGCATGGTGGTGGAGAAAGTGGAACGGGCACCGTGCGGGGAGAGAGAGCAGAGAGCGCAGACGACACAGTCACCTTCTTCATGGTCCTCCAGGAGTGTAGTGGATGCTGCGAGCGAATCGGAGTCGTGTCACTCATCCACTCACACTGTCAGCGCGTGTGTGTGCGCGCGCATGATTCGAGAGAGAGCCGGCTTTATGTGTCGTTATGTATAAGTGGAGAGTCTTCGCTGAACACGCATCAACTCTTTCATTCGTTCGCCCTCGTCGTTCTTGTTGGCCACCTGTTCCTGCTCATCCGGATGCTGCTGCTGCTGGTGCTGTCCTCCACCGAATCCGAGCCATCGCAGGAAGCTGCGCCCTCGTCCGACGCTCTTCCGCTCCTCGTTGGATGTCGGCTCCCGATGTGACTGCGACCGTTTGGCGGACCGTTTCCCGCCGCCGGCAGACGACGTCATCGTCTGCGGATTATTGACCATAATTGCAAGACGAAAAGACGTGGCGACACGTACGGCGGTGGCTTTGACGACGAGGTGGTTGGCGATGTGCAATCGCTGGAGATGTGCGTCGTGCAACGAGTGCCGAGCGGCGCCCAGTCGCGCGATCAGTCTCGGATCGGCGGCCAGCTGCTCGGCCGTCTGCATCCTCTCCCCTCCTTTCTATGCGCGCCGCTATGCACCTGAGTGTGACGTCGTCTCTGTTGTTGGACATCGTCCTTGAGGGGAGGCGCCGGTGAGACGCTTCGCCGCCCGGACGATGACGTCGGCTGTTTGCCTTGTCTGCTCGGCCTGGACCCGTCTTCATACTCGCCATTGTCGTTGTGGTGGTGGTGGTGGTGGATCCTTAGTCCGGACATGTCGAGCTGCTGCGCGCTGTCCTCCGCATGTCTGTTGTCATCGTGTCTTCCTCTCCTCCTCTCAAGTTCTCCTGCTCTTCTCTCACCACCGCTGCACTTCTTCACTGTTCTCTCATCGCCCTCTTACCCCCTCTTCTCGGCTGGTTTGTTGTCTTCTTCTCCTCCTCTGGTGTCCTCATTGATTATCTGTCATGCAGAATGGACGAGACGACGACGACGACGAATGCGCGTGTGCGCACGCGCGCGCCCAAGAAGGCCCGCCGTGCTTTGTTCTCCGTCTCTCGATTCTGGAGAGGGAGTTCTCCCGCGGGAGGAGGACGGCCATTCGTCTCAAGAAATGCTGCGCGCCACCACCACCACCGCCGCCGCCACTCTGTCACTCCCCCGCCCCCCTCGAATCTCAGAGACCAACGCGATGTGAAACAGGCGACGAGACGCAGAAAGAAGGTGTCTCTCACATGGCTGCAACGTGAGCGGATCGTTGCTGCTGCTCGTGAGCGTGCTCGGCATTCAGTCGATCCCGCTTCTGGCGCTGTTTCTCTTTCTTCTCGACCTTCTGCAGCAAGGGATATATGGATCGAATGGGGCCTTCTCCATTCATGCCTCTCGTACCTGTTTGGTCCGCAGGGCGTGTGCACCGAGCATGATTGAAGAGAGCGCAAATGCGAGAGAAGATGCAGCAGGGCTGGGTCGAGAGAAGAGACGAAGACGACTCGAACGAGAGGGAGCCGAAGGAGTGTCGCAGCAGGCGAGCGAAGGAGGAAGGGCGCTCACTCAGTGGAGGCAGGGGACGACGAGTTCGGTCGGGACAGAGCAAGATGGGATGCGCGAGCAACTGAAGAAGAGGAGAAGCACCACCACTAACAGCAGCAGCAGGTCTTGTTCCGTTGCCGAGAAGAGCGATGCAGAGGAAAAGAAGCTCCTCCCCTTTGGTCCCCACGGACAACCACCGCCGCCGCCGCCGTCGCCGCCGCCGCCGCCGCAACTGTCTCAGCAAGAAACGCGCATCGAAAGCACCGGGGACAACAGATTGTTCGGCACGTCATAGTCGGCCGCCCCAATGCCCTGGGGTGTCATATCCGTGTGTGAAGAGCTACGACTGGTGCGCGAACACTCTGGCTTTTGAAACAAGATCACACGACTGATCATCTGCATGATAAGCGCCATCCGATAAGGGTGCTTTCCCTGACGAGCCAGCTCTCCGCCGCCCCACTCGTTCCCAGTGCACTGCCAAAGATGTCGAGTCTCTCCACTTTCTTCTTCCGCCGTCTCGGTTTGAATGCGATTTTTCGCAGAGGATGGCTAGCGACCCAGTGTCGTACGGAGTTCTGGAGCGTGGACAGTTGTTCACGAAGGACTATCGCTGCTATGTGACCGCGAATGGCGAGATCGTGTCGCCGTGGCACGACATTCCGCTGGTGGCCGATGCGGACAAGAAACACTACAACATGGTGGTCGAGATCCCACGATGGACCAACGCCAAGATGGAGGTTCGTTCGATCGGGATGCAATGATTCGGGAAGAAGCGCTGATTTCAGATGGCCACCAAGGAGTCGGCCTCTCCGATTCGTCAGGACGAGAAGAACGGCGCGCCTCGTTTCGTGCACAACATCTTCCCGCACAAGGGATATCCCTGGAACTACGGCGCTCTTCCGCAGACCTGGGAGGATCCCGAGGTTCTGAATCCCGACACCAAGGCTCTCGGAGACAACGATCCCATCGACGTGCTGGAGATTGGAGATGTAGTGCACACTCGAGGAGCCGTCGTCCAGGCACGTTCTTGATTGGCTGAGGGAGCAATATGAATGTATGAACGACGTGTTAGGTGAAAATCGTCGGGGCACTGGCGCTGATCGACGAGGGCGAGACGGACTGGAAGTTGGTGGGAATCGACGTCAACGATCCGCTCGCCAAGGACATCAACTCGACGGCCGACGTGGAGCGTCTCATGCCCGGCTACCTGCGGGTTCTTGTTTTCTAGTGTTGCACCCTGAAAGTGAACGTTCTTAGGCGACGTACGAGTGGCTGCGTGTGTACAAGGTGCCAGCCGGAAAGCCCGTCAATAAGTTCGGTTTCGACGGCGAGTTCCAGTCGGCCGAGTTCGCTCATAAGGTCGGTCAGAGAGGAGGGCAATTTCATCTTCACCAAAAAATTCAGGTGATTGAGGAGACGCATGAGCACTGGAAGAAACTGATCCGCCAAGTCTCTCCGAAGCTGAACACTCAGTCGCTGCACACGGACGCCGCACACGCTGCGTCGCAAGAAGAATGGAAGAAGGAGGCCGGCACACACGGACTGCCGACCGATCAGTACACCCCTGCCGATTTTCCGAGAGACGTCGATAAGAAGAACTTCGTCATCTTTTGAGTTGTTGCATTCAAGATCGCACGTACTGTACGTCTTTCTTCGTGTGCAAGTCCTGTCGCACGCATAATGAGACGATGTCGAGTAGTAGTGCGTGAGGAATGTGTGCTGTGTGCGTATATAGAATCTCTAACTACCGTTTTGCGTTGTTCGGCAGAGATTCTCACGTCGGACGTCCAGAATGAGTGACGGAGATCGGCGACGTGTACTGGAGATCTGCATCGACTCGATGGAGTCTGCGGTCGCGGCCGTTCAAGGGGGTGCCGATCGACTGGAGGTCTGTTCGGCTCTTCCGGTCGGCGGTCTAACCCCGAGCTACGGTTCGTCAATCTCTTGTATTGTAAAAGAGAGATACAGGACTGGTGCGTCGAATCGCGGAGCGCTGGCCTCGTCTGGAGCAGCGGAGCATGTTGCGCAGCCGGGACGGAGACTTTGTCTACTCCGAGGACGAGTTGTCCGTCATGGAGGAGGATGCCGCTCGACTGATGGAGGCCGGATCCAAGGGACTCGTCTTCGGGGCACTGCACCCGAACGGACATCTCAACGTCGAGGCATGCCGAGAAGTCAAACGATTGGCTCACGACCCACCCTTCACGCTGCATCGGGCCATCGATGTATGTCCAATGTCATCTTTTCTCATTGAAGAAGATGATGATCTGTGTGTGATTGCCGGTGTGTCTCGACTGGCGCCAGACGATGAACGAAGCAGCGAGCGCTCTCTGCGGCTTCGACACCATCCTCACGAGGTGAGTTCTTCTCGCGGTCGATGGTCGCAATACGTACGCACAACATATCGCTGCTGCTGCTGTCCCTAGTGGCCAACATGCAACCGCGTCGGAGGGTGTGCACGTGCTCAAGGAGATGGCCGCTCTTGCGCAACATCTGGGTGTTCGTCTGATGGCCGGCAGTGGAGTGTCTCCGAGCACGTTGCCCGCTCTGCTGTCCGAGTGCGGCAGCGGACATTCGGCCATCATGGACTGGCACGCGTCTGCTTCCACCACGGTCCCATAGTGAGAAACGGCGGTCATATTGGTGTTCAACGGAATCCGATCCACTCATAGTGGCGGGGCGGCGGCATCCATCGCAATGGGTCGAGCAGAGGGAAGCGCCAGACGAGTGACGAGCGAACCAATTGTATGAGGACTTCGTCTCGGCCGTTCACTCATTTTCAGGTACGCGAACTGCGTCGAATCCTGGACGAGCGACCGGACGCGGCGGCCTAACGTTCGCCGCTTCGGCTAGATCGGGAGAGATCTCCCACACCCTATATGCGATGGTGATTGACGACACGACGAGCAATGAGATTCAACAGACAGGAGAAGATGTGCCGGAAATGAAATTTGCTCGCATCCCTCCCACCCACTCGCTGTCCTTCTCTTCCTCAGTCGCCTACTCAAGCGATTGAGAGAGCAGCGCGACCATGCGGCCGTCGGCTATTCTTCTATTCACACTCGTCGTTCTCTATTCCACTTGCGCGAAACTCGAATCGCCGTGTCGTCAGATTGCGCCGCGATTCCTCGTCGACCACCTCATGACGTACTTGCCTAGGAGGGAATGGTCGTATTATTGGCGTGGTGCATTTAGTAACTACAGTCGAAATGTTCCGCCGCTAGCCCGTCGTCCGGTGACGGTGAAAGTGGAGGTCACGCTGCAAGACATCTCCGAGCTGTCGGTTCTGTCGAACAGCATGCACGCGGATCTCTGGTTCAGTTCGATCTGGATGGACAGCCGTCTAGCCTACTCGGATCTGGATCCGTGCCGTGCCAACCTCTCGTTCGACCACTCCTTCCTCGACGTATGTCGTGCGCACCACCGCACCGCCCATGTGCATCTTCCTCCTTTGCAGTTTCTTTGGTCTCCGAACGTGGTGCTGGTGAACAGCAAGACGAGTGAAGTGCACGCGTCGCCAAAGATGAACGTGCTTCTGATGCTGATGCCGAATGGCAGCGTCTGGGCAAACTATCGGGTCGGTTTCCGGGCTGGGCATTGATCTTACAGCACGAGCATTCACAGGTCCATGTGCAGGCGCCGTGCACGGTGTGGTACTTTGTGGCGCGAGAGCGACAAATAAGAAAGTGCCGGTCCATGGCTTTCGTCCGGCCTGCCTGCAAATCAGCCCTTTTTGCCGAAACGGAAGTGGTAGTAGGGGTGGTACTGAGCAATCGTGTCAAGTCTCTTTGATTGCAGAACGGGGCGGGCTCCTTGACTTTGCATAATGACCAACATGATCAAAGGCTCATAGAGATTTCCGAGGGGACGAAGACCGCTGTGGGTACTCTGCACTGCGGACGAAAGCCACGGATCGGCGCCGCTTTCTTATTCGTGCGTGACATTGCACCGAACGCAGATGAACCTGCGTGACTTTCCGATGGACCAACAGCGATGCAGTCTCATCTTCGAGTCGTTCACATTCCCGATGGCCGGAGTGGAATTGGAATGGCTGACAAATGCGGTCACTCTGCCGCCGGAGGGCATTCTTGTGCCCAGCTTTGAACTTTTCAACGTCTCCACCTCCAAGTACATCGAGTTCTACAAGCCCGGGAAGTGGTATCGACTGGAGCTGGTGCTCTCCTTTCGGCGCAGCTACGGCTTCTACGTTCTACAGGTTTCGTCGAAAGATGAATTCGCATTGTACACACGATCGAGCGTCGTCGTCGTCGTCGTCAGATGTTTCTTCCAACGTACGTGCAAGTCTTCATCAGCTGGCTGGTCAGTCAGTTCGTTGGTTCACTATGACGATGATACGACGCGCATATTGAGTCCAGTCGTTCGTCATCGATCCACGTGCACTGCCCGCTCGCATAGCGCTGGGTGTCAACTCACTTATGGTAGGTCGCTTCTATCGCCGACTTTACACGCATTCAAATAGGCGCTCACGATGGCATTCGGCAACATCATACGAACGCTCCCCCCTGTGTCGTTCGTCAAAGCCATAGGTAGGCCTGCCTGCCTTCTAGTCCGTATATGTACTCGCACGCCCAGACTTGTGGATGTTCGGCTGCTACTCGTTCATCTTTGGCTCCCTTCTCGAGGTGGCGTTCGTTGCGTACCAGGACAAACAGCAACTGGCGCGGGCCGCCGATCCCCGTCTAACCTACGATACGGTCGCCGACGTACTGCGCACGTTCGTCCATCCGTTTGGCGACACGTCCACAGACGAGGCAGGCAACTGACGTCTCTGATCAACGCCACAAATGAGCAATGTCTTCAGACGTCGGACGCCCGCCGCGAACGAGCGATGCTGAACGGAGAAGTGCTCTTCAAGAACGAGGTTCTTCTGCGACAGCGGCACGACTCACTCGTCTACAGCAGTCGCATAGATCGAATCGCTTTCTTCACTTTTCCACTGGCATTTTTCATTTTCAACGTCTGTTTTTGGACATACTATCTCACCAAATAGGGGAAGAACATCACTGCGTGCGCATGAAGGGAATCATCTAGCGGCGATCAGCAGCAGCAGCAGCATTCAGACAATGCCGAATCAGTCTGGCGAGAATGACCACCGCTTTCCCGAGATCGGCGATCGGCATGAACTCGCTGGAATACGCATGGTAGCTATTTGGAAAATCGACGGAAAACGAGACCGAACGGAGTGTGCATTCTTGATGGATCCGGGTCCCAGGAGGAAGATGCCAGCACTTCGCTCATAGTTCTTGAAGTAGGCAATGTCCGTGTTGAAGGCGACCTGTATTATAGCGAGTGATGACGGGAGGACGATCGATCGCCAGGCGGCGGCCTACCACAGTATCGTTGACGTCCTCGAAGGGCGAGCCGGTCAGATGAACGGGCTCGTTTTGGCCGAGCGTCTCGACCTCGGCTCGACCCGCAATCACCGAATCGAGATGCGCTCTGGCATCCTGCACATTCGTTGTGACTCGTATGAAGATGTCGGCGTGCGCCTGTGCGGCCCATGCATTCAGGGCCTGTCCGCCTTCGATGAGGCCCACGTTCAGGGTCGTGTCACCTGCATCTCGTCGGTCCACATCGCTCTCCCCACCTCGCCCCCTCATTCCATCCAGCAGCACTCACCGTTTCTCGTGTCCGAGGGCCACTGGTGTGCGAGCAGATCGTGGAGCACGAGCACGAGTCTATGCACGGCCGAGTCTCCCTCCTCCGGATAGCCGGAATGCCCGGCTCGTCCGGTCACCTTGACGCGAACCTTGAGCGCGCCCTTCTGCAGGCGTGCGAACTGCAGCTCCGTCGGCTCGCCCACGATCAGGTAGTCCGGTAGGAGGCCGAGTTCGTTCGCTTTCTATCAGCCCCCATCGTTCATTCTCTTCCTCCTCTTCCAGAGACAATTGCGCCGCACCGTCATTCCGATGTGGTCGACCTCCTCTCCGACCACGAACAGCAGCGCGATGTCGTGCGCCAGTTCGGGGTCCTCTTGCGCGACCCGTTCCGCGGCGGTGATCATGGCCGCCATCTGACCTGCAGGTTGCCGTCGTCGGACATCACTCCCTCGCCCTCAAACCCTTTGCGTCGTTGGCGCCTCTTCCGAATACGTTGTCGGCGTCCTTCGACGGGGCCAGATACGGCGGAACGGTGTCGAGATGCGAGTTCAGTACGAGTTTCGGCCCTCCGACTCGGTTCGAGGACTGCTGTCGAGTCGCGAAGAGATTCACTCTTCTGGGATTCTCGGACACCAGCTGTCTGAGCACGGTCCATCCACCGGACTCGAGTCGCGCCGCCAGCCAGTCGGCCAGTTCAGCTGCACATGCGCATGTGCCCGGTCAACTTCCTGCGCACGCGCTCACCTTCTCGCGTTGTGGTCGAGTCGATCTCCATCATATCGAGCAGAAGTTTCACGGCCTTCGCCTGATCCTCGGCCTCATTGTTCGTCGTCGTTGACATCGTGGGCGTCTGTCGTGCTCGCTCAGCCGGACAGGATCCTCCAAAGATGTCGAGCACCAGATTCGGCAACCAGTCAAGCCACGTGGGGGTGCACGCCTCCGACGTAGAGGAGAAGACAAGTACTGCGAGGAGCAAGACACTGGCTCGGGTGAGAGCATTGATTAGGGAGGAGGACGCCGCCATGTGCCCCTCCCTTTCACGCTACTATCACTCAGCCGAGAGAGAAAGACAACAACAGCGAAATGACCATCGTGAAGGGGAGAGGGAGACAAGTCACCGCCTCCTCCTCATCATCATGCATAATCCGCCCGCACAGCCCAACAATCACAGCAATGACGAAGCGACTGGTGAACGCCATCACACCCCCAAACAATGGCCTTTCTCTCCGGCATTTTCTTCTTCGTCGTCAAACAAGGCGTATGTCTGCACCGTGCTCTCTTGTCTTTCTGTACAAGTCTTGGTGCCGCTGCGGTTCGTCATTGTGCTTCGTGGGCTTGGCCCCCACTTGTTCTCTTCTCATCGGGGCGGCCTACGTCTGTTTTGTCCGGTTGCTGTTGTTGGCTAGTAGGTCCTCGCAATGGCGGATGGGCTCAAAGTGAAGTGTCACTTGCTGGCGCTGTGTCGATGCAATTGATCATGACCACGGTAGTAACGCGTCGGGCGACGATCGATGATGATGATGATGCTGATGACTGACGGGTGTCGTTGAGATTGAGCGGCGCTGCAGAATGAGATAGACGGACGACGATGACGACGGCGATTGGCGACGTTAGGAAAGTCTGTGCAGTCCGGTCGACGTCTTGACCAACTCCACGTAGTTTGCGGGCAGCATTCCCCACTGCACGCACGTCACAGTCATCATCATGAGTCAGAACGAGGACAGACCTGGAGAGTTCTCTGGACGGTTCCCGTCATCCATCCCTCGTCCACTTTCTCGCAGTTCACGATCGTGTCCCCTTCCTGGAACGACACCTCGTCCTTGTCCGCTGCCGTATAGTCGTAGATGGCCCGCACCACGAACCCGGCCTTGGCGGCACGACCTGATGTTGCGCGAGCACCTGCTTCGGTTGGAAATGAAGCTCTATTCGCAACTACGCACCTCCACTCGGACTGAGGGCTGCCGATTTGACCGGAGACACTGCACCCGGACGATTCGGCGTCTGCTGCTGTGGGAGCTGTGTCTGAGCGACAGGTTGTTGAGGAACAATGACTGACGGAGCTGGTGCGCCTGCAATGAATTGGAGCAAATGAAATGCGCGAACATCGCTCTCACCAGCTTTCTTGCTGCCGTTATGCACGCTACCCCACTGGCCGTTCATCGGATCGTAGTCGGCGATCGAACCAACCGCACGAGCCGGCGCCTCGCCTGAACGTTGCAGATTTACTCCGACAAACGGAATATTTCCCCGAAAGAAGTAGCGCCACGCAGGGACCACGACAAATCGGCAGCATCAGCGGATAGTGTGCAAACCATTTTGAACGGGCTCGGATCCGTAGACGACAGTCGTGATCGCGGCCGACGCGTGCCGAAGCGAATAGGGGGACTGTCCGTCGTTGGAGGAGGAGACTCCGTTCGTTCCTCCGTTGGCGGCCGTTCTGCGCACCCCGGTGTCGGATCGAGCATCCGGATCGTAGAAGGACAGACGGGCCAATGCCTCTGCACGCATCACTCGGTTAGTGAAGAGAGGAATAATAAGAATAGAATGGTGGACAGAGAGAAAGGTCACACCAATCGCACACTCCCCACTCTCCAGCATCCTCGGGACCCATTCGAGCAGGTTCTTTATGTGGCGACCACAACTCAACAATTCCCGTTAGTCGAGCACACGTCCATGCCCGTAGACCAAAACTCGGATGGGAAAGTACACCTCATCAGCATCATTCGCACTGGGGTCATCCTGACCGCTCGCCGTCACCAGGGCACTCTTATCGTCAGAGTTATCACTTATGCGGCGGCGGCGGCTTGCGTCAACAGAGGTGATGGCACGTTGGGGAGGGGACGGAAAAAATGGAGTAGAGACGAAAGTACCTGCTGATGCTTGGGCGGCCTCTTGCACCGCCGGACGGATCTGCTCCATGTGAGCCTGAAGATGAGACAGCTGCCTCGCTGAGTCATCATGATGGCGCAATACCTTTCTCTCCTTTTCGCCGTGATAGATCGCCTGCGACTGAACGGTCGAATTCTTCACGTGACGCGAAATCTGGCAACACGATTTGCAACGACGGAAACGACACGCTCTCCACCTCTGGATCGTCGGCAATGTCGATCTTCGTCCCGCGCGTCTTCTCGTACTCGGCGTGATAGGCGATCTGTGAGAAGGGTCAATGCATAGTTCGGGAGAGAGAACGCCTACCTGAGACTGGTTCTTGGTGTTCTCCTTTATTCTCTGCATCTCGGGCGTATCCAGACCGACGGACGACGCCACCGTGCGCGGATAGTGACTGCGAGATGCGATACACGAAATGATCGAATGGCGACGGGAACTCTCACGGCTCGCAGTAGGGCATCTTCTGGTAGCCGCGATAATTCTTCATGGTGAGAACCATTCCGCAGACGGTGCACTTGAAGCACATCTTGTGCCAGACCTGAACTTGCCAACGTCAATCAACCGCGGTTGCACAGCCTCCGCCTTGTTGTCTATCTCTAATAATAATAATAATGTACCTTGTCGAGACATTTGAGCTCTTCCAGCGGATAGACGGTCTTTCCGCAGTCCTCGCGCGCACACTTCTTGACGCCCGCCGACATGGCGGTCTGCCCAGTTGCGTCGGTCTTCTTCGGCTAACGGGAATAAGACTCGGGAACCCTGCAAGCGGACAGCAGCTGTGAGCGGTGAAAGACAAGCAGAAGGTGGGTGAGGGGAGGAACGTATTGCGAAAAGAAGACATAGGAGGGATAATGCCGCCGCCGAAAACCGGCGAAGCTAAGCAGCAGCAGCAGCCGCCGCCGCCGTCGCAGCAGCCGGGACTGCGAGCGAGGTTCACGGGAGTCGAGTGAGTGGCGGTGTGCAAACAGAGCGATTGCCTCGAAGAACGAGCGCGAGCACACGCTCTCTCCCCCTCCGCCTTTCGGCTGACGGGTTGGCTGGTCAGCAGTGGCTGCGGGCGCGCACATCCCCTGCATGTGACCCGATTCGCGGTGGCGTGGCCGCCGCCGCCGCCGCCACCGCTGCAGGGTTTCAGTAGTATCAGAGGGAAGAGAGGGGAGACAACATGTGTGCAATGGGTGCGATGGAAATGCGGCTGGAGTGTGCGCTGCCTCTGCTGAGTGGGTGCGGCCCGTCTGTCCGTCCGTCCGTCCGCTCGCTCGTCGTCCACCGCCCTCCCTTTGCTGGCCGGCACGCACACTCTCTCTCTCTCGTCAGCTGGCCACTTCATCCCCGCACCCAGCAGAGACTGCAAAACAAACGCACCATCCCCGTCAAATCACGCGTCCATTCAGGGAATGCAGCAGAAACACTGACTGCGAGAGGTTCCGCGCGACTTGGCAGACGTGCAAAGTGCGGACCATTAGGCGGCAGAGAGAGAATGGTTGTGCCACGAGACAGGGCGTGATTCAACGAGCCGTGTGCTGCAGGGAAATGGACGGCCTCTGAGACTGCTGCTGCTGCTGGTGAGTGGGATGCGGGGGTTGAAGGGGACGACGACGACGACGACGACGAGCACGACTACGACGCGTCAGTGTGAAGGAGAGAGAGAGGAGGGACAGCCGCCCACCGGTCACGTAAGGATTACAACACACACGCGCGCTCCCTCATCTAGTGGGCAGAACGGAGAGGGAGGGCCAACAGGACGCGCTTCATTCTTGAAGGAGGAGAGTGAGACACAAGAAGAGACAGAACACACGCCTACTACTAAGGGGCTAGTCGATTCACTCCATCTGGCTCGTGCTCGTCTGTCTGCTGTCTGTCTGCCGTCTGTCCGCCTATGTCTCTTTAGTCGGTGGAGAGAGCGGGAGCACTCGGCGGTGTGATAGCGGTCCTGTTCGTGCCAACAGACAACGACTCTCGCACAGTACCGCGACCGACACCACCACCGCCCTCTCCCTCCTGGCCACTATCCTCTAGTGCGTCGTCGCTCGTCCTGCTCTGGATCAATCAATCGACCAATACGTGCGTGTGATCATCATCGAGAGTGGGGAGTGAATCGGGAGAGCGAGAGAATTGTCTCTGTCTGTGTGTGTGGTAGAAGTGGTCGTGGGTATATTGTCGTATCTTACTTGCACACTGTCTCCATATATTCGGCAGGATGATGAGAGAGGAGAGGAAGAGAGAGAGAGAGTACGATGGTCTGGATGACCATATCGATCCGCGCAAAAGAGATGATGTTCTCGCAGTGCGTCTGTCTGTGCACGTGGTATAAAAGGGTCAAATAAAACAGGAGGAGGCTATTCTTTTAGGGAGGAGGGGCGCTAACCGGGCTCTGCGCGCTGTCAGTAGTGATGTTTCCGCGTTAATCTTCGTGGACTACCAGTCTCTTGTGCCTTCCCTTTCTCGCTGATTTCGGTCAACCGGTTGTGGATTCCTTGCTTGTGCTGTTGCTGTTGTGTTTTGTCTATGATAGAGAACTTGTCTCCTTCTTTTTCTTGCCATCGCTCGCGCACACCAGTTTCTCGTCGTTCTCGTCTCTAGAAACTCACTGCACTGTATCTGTCTGCGTTCATCTTACGCTCCCGATGGTCTAGTCTAGGATATCGGCTCGCTCGGCTACTGATAATCAATCGGCTGTATCGGTCGGTGTACGTGAGAAACGGCCGGGAACAACAGGCCACCCAAACAACAGTGAACGTGCGATCGGGAGGAAAGGGATTGATAAATCTGTGCATAACCAGAAACGAAAGGAGAGCGAGCAACAAGGGTGAGGATAATGAGGAGAGGGGATTGGTATATGGCAGTAGTAGTAGTGGTGGTGATAGTGGTTGTGGACGAGGAAACGACGAGGGCTGTTACTGGTTGTCGTGTAGCGGAAAGCGGAATGGGACCGAAGGAGAAATCGAGGTGCAGCAGCAGCGGCAGCACGTTCGTCTAATGACGACGACGATGATGATGGTGGCGGTGGTTGGAGGACGAGGCGAGGACAAGCTGACGAGGCAAACTGCTGAGAGATGATGATGATGTAGAGGAGGGAGGGCGAGGTGCTTCAAGTCATCGTCATCATCATCGAACTAGCAGGTTCGAGTGATGTTGCTGGGCTGCTGCAGGTGGCGGCGACGTCTTCATGCTTTCCTGCAATGGACGCGTTGGTCGGAAGAGGACAACTCATAACGATACCAGATGGCGGATCGCCTCAAGAATGGTGTGCAGCGAACGAGTGGACGGGTCGTGCTGAACCGCCGTCGTCGGGTAGATTGCAGTTGGCGCGGCCGGCTGCTGCTGCTGCTGCTGTTGGATTTGTTGCAGCTGCTGTTGGACAGGCGGCGCAAACGCAGATCCAGAGTGCCGTACGATGACGCCGGTCGACGAGGGGCTCGGCGTCTTAGAGCTCTTGGTCTCGGCGGCTCCACCATCCTGCCCGAGCAGTGCGCGCAGACTGGCGAGCTGTCGTTCGATGGCCAGTCGCTGCTGTCGTTCCTGCTCGAGCTCCAGACGGAGTTCGCGCACCTCCCGCTGTCGAAGTCTCTGTCCCCCCTTGGCCGCCGCTTCCCTGGTGATCGCCTCGTTCTCGTCCTCCTCCTCGGTCCGTCTTCTCTTCGACGCCGTCACTGCGCTGCCGCTGCCGTTGCTGCCTCCATTGCGTTCCCTGACGAGTGAATCCCTCTCGGCGACCAGTCGTTGAATGAGATCGGCAGTTTGCTGCAGGATGGCGGCCTTGCTCAATTTCTCGCCGTCGCCGTGCGGAAGCAGTAGGCGAAGTGAGTGGAATCCCGCGTTGATGGATTGCATGCGTCGACGTTCGTTGCAGTTCGCGATCTGACGCCGCAATCGTCGGTCCTGCGACTGATCCACCACCCGTATTGATTTGCATGCGTCTCGCTCCAACCTGATCAGGCGCATTGGCAGTGTTGCCACCCTGTCCTGATGCCCCGTTCATCATGAGCTGCATCGTCGCTGTGGACGAGTCGCCACGTGTCGACGACGATGATGATGAGCCGCTCCTGTAAAAACGAATGCGTAACGGTTCTTTCTTCTTCTTCCTTGTCTTCTTTTTCTTCCTTCAGTCAGTCCCGTTCCCAGCTGCCATCACTGTTGTGCGAGATAAGAGGAGAGGACGCACGCATCACACCCGACTGTTGCCGACTGACGCTCGCTCGCCTGCCCGCTCTCTCTCTCCCTTTCTATCTGTTCTGTCTATGGTTGCGACCTTGCTAGACAAAAACGAGAGGGTATCGCGCTTCTGGCCTACCTACGACAGCACTCGCCCCACCAATGCCGTTCTTCTTTTCTCCCTGGCATCAACTTCTTTTGCACGCGTCCCCGCCACACAGGTCGTTTTTATGAACTAGCCGGCCACTAGACAAGCAGAGGAAGGAGGGAAACGGCTCCTTCTCTCTTCCCTTCTTGTTCTCTCTGCCACCAAACACGTGGCACAGGGGGGTGGGGGAGGAGAGCAGACAACAGATGGGGGAGGAGGGGCACAAAGAAAGAAAGACGACTGGTTGCTGGAACACACACGCACGCGCGCTGCACTCTCCGGAATGTGTACCGTTTGGCCCACGAGTCGTCCAAATCGATGTCATCGACGTCGACCAGGGGCGAGCAGGAGCCTCCGTTGTTCTGCTGCTGTTGCGAGGAGTCGGATGATCGAACCATCTTGCTGTCTCAGCCCGCGCCCTGGCCGTCTCGTCTGCCGGTGCCCTGAAACAGTCTCAGCTGCAGCAGCTCGGTCGTCGACTTCTTATCTTCCTCTCTTTCACCCACTCACTCTCGCTCGCTCGCTCGCTCTCTCTCCGACCACTTGGCGCCGAGTCGGCGTTAGTAGCAGCAGGGCGTATGGAACTTCTGCCAGTTGCTGGGGGTCGTCGGGTCATATCGGCTAGGAGAGCGAGGAGGGGAGAAACGGAGAGGAAGAGAGCGAGAGACAACTGGCCAGAGACTGGGAGCGGGACGGCGGGAGAGGAAGACAGCTGCACCAGTCAGACGGGCTGCCAACCGAGGGAGAGACAGCAACAGCTGATGGGCACAGCCAGAAGGGAGCGAGGGTCTCGACGCGAACAACCACGAACAGCTGAGGGTGGAAGAGAGAGGGAGAAACACATTCCCCTCCCCTCTCACTCCGTCTCCCTCTCTGCCACACCATCCGCCGTCGTCGTACAACGGCAGCAAGACAGCAAAAAGAGACAACGAGAGGAAAAGAGAAACTGTCACGGTGTGTGCGGCGGGCGTGCGAGTGGACGACCAGAGAAAGGAGTGACTGCTGCCAACTGGGAAGCGAGGGAGGGACGATAAGGGAAGACGGGGACGCCACACGACCAGAGACGCTGGGACAGACAGCAGCCGAACGGATTGCCCTCTCGCCACCCTCTCAGCTGAGACGCGCCAACGCGGTGTGAGGAAGGAGAGAAGGGAGGCGAGCGGGAGCAGGTGAGGAGGGCAGTCTGCTGCTGCAGCAGCAGAGGGCGAATGCGTGCGGACGGACGACGGCAAAGCAATGGCAGGGCAGAGCAGGGCGGGGAAAAAAGCCAGCCGCACGGACGGGTCGACGGCAGCACGACGCGGCGTCGGCGGTGGCCGCCGCCACTGCCGGGCGGTCGTCACACTGCAGGGAGAGAGAGAGAGGGAGAGGGATGGCTGCCAGAATGGAGCGTCGCAGACACAGAGAGAGCGAGGCGAGAGAGAGCAGAGACGCGGAGAGGGCGACGAGTAACCTTGACGGACAGAGCGGCGACGGCCGGCCGGCGGGAGACGAGGACACGCGCACGCTCTCTCGCATCGACAGACGACGACGCAAAAAGGGGCTGCAGCACTGCTGCTGCTGCTGCCCCATAGGAGAGACGACAGACCGCCAGAGAGGGCACGCAAAAAGAGGAGACCGTGAGGGGCAGGGAGCGCACGAAACACGGAGACCGCGGCCAGACGACGAGCGAGCCGAGCTGCCGCCGTCGTCGCCCTCTCTCGCGGTCTGCGCCCTCCGGCCCGCGGACTGCTCTCTCGCCCCTCTGTCGGTCGGAACGGCCGCGTGCCGCTCTCCTCGACGGACGCGCTCCCTCGTGCCCCCGCCGTGTAATGCAACGTGCGGGGCAGCGGGCGGGCGAGGAAGGAGGGAGGGACGCGCGGCGAAAAACCACCACCCACCCGTCCGCCCAGTCTATCCTCCGCGGCGCACACTCGAAATGATCGAGAAGACGGCGACACGAACAAACAGCTGAGTCGCTCGTCTCCACTCTCCTCTCTTCCGTCCATCCCCCTCCCTTCCTCCCTCCCGTCGCCCTCTTTCCCTGACCTCCCCTCCCCTGTACCGTGCGCGCACGCCGAAGCGCACCGGTGACGTACATTCACTACTGGGACAGGTGGGATCTCGAATTCTGCATCAGCCGTCGCCGCCGCCGCCGCCACCGCTGCCACAATTTCCACACATCTGCTGCACTCGAGATTGGCTCTTGATCTTTATCGCCAAGAGCAAGAGCAACAACAAGAACAACAATAACAATAGCGATTCCGGGTGCCAACCAAATCAACGTGTTGCTAGGGATCTCTCTCTCTCTCTTGTCTCGTGCGCTCCGCTATTCGGACGGGAACCGGACGCGTTTCGCCGGCTGCGGTGTCCCATTGTGGCCGTCGCCGCCGCCGCCATCGCCGCCAGCGCCATCGGTGGACTGCCTGAACGAGAGTCATCCCCACTCAGGAAGCGTGCGGCGGCTGTCTACCGCATCGTCTCGTGCTTGCGCTTGACGACCGCCTCGAGACGAGCACGCATCTGGCAGATCGAGCCACGGATGAAGAGTCGTTCGTGTCGCACTTGGATCACGTCGCCGGCTCTGGGCGCCATGCCGCGAATCCGATCCCAGGCCTGGCTGTCGATGACGGCCGTCACGGTGACGAAGTCGAAGAGCGTGGCGGTGACGTAGTTGTCGGCGACGTGCGTCACCTTGCACTCGTACTTGTGTCCCTTGATCGGCTGAAAGGCGATCGTCTCGACGGAGATGTCCGTGTGGAACATTGGCTGCTCGTCAATCATGCGCGGCAGACGCAACACCTTCACGTCGCCAATCGCCAACACCATTCCGCCGGCCCTGCAACGGGGAATGTGGCTTCTTCATCGGCGGCGGCGCTAGGCACGACGGGAACGTACTTCTTTCGATAGCGACCGACGCTGCGTTCCGCGATGAACTTGCACGATCTGGGGATGCAGTTGCCGAGGTGGAAGGGCAGCGGCATGTGTCGGACCTCGTGCGTGATCTTGACTGTCGGATCGGTGGTCGTCAACGCCTTGGCCGCCTCCCAACTCAGTATCTGGCTATCTTGGGTTATGCCCTCATTGGAAAGCGCAATGATACGATGTTTCTTCCGAAATCCTGCCAACGACCCTATTCGGTTTGCAACGACGCTCATTTTACCGTCACTCGTCACGGCGGCACTGCTTCTGACGTTACTCTTCGAGAAAGACGATGTTGGCTTTTCGTCGACAGCATCGACCACCGCCTGCACATACGGTCGATTGACCATGTATCTCTAAAAATATCGATCGACCTCATCGTATCCGTTTTCGACGATCTCTTCCGAGCCATTCACTTCGTACTTTCTCTTCTTCTTCGTTCTCTTCTCCTCCGCGCCATTCCTCTCCTCGACAACAGGTGGCGTTGGATCCGGTTCTTCGAGTTTTTTCACCCGACCCATGGGAAACCTGCAATTGGGAGTAGACTTCATACACACGACACAACGCACAATATTTGACAGGGTGTTGCAACCCTCAATAACAAGTCGAAGCGAGAGAAACACGTCATCTTCATTGAATTGGTTAGAGATGTCGGCGCCTAGAATCGCATCGGAATGATTGGCCAGAGTTGAGCGTTCCGCGACGTGACGAACGATTGAAATCGCATGTCAAGCGCAGTCTCCATGGCCAGGATCTGTCGGAATTCGGCTTAGGCATGACTAGGATAGCGATAGAACCTTGTCAGCAGAGTCGCCGTACAGCTGTGCGGCCTCGATTCGCCTGAGTTCGTGCGCCGACTGGATGTCGGGCGCTTCCAGTGATGTCGCACCGGCAACTCCTCGTATCGCATCGAGCCCAACTGCAACGAGAGATGTGAACAAGTGAAGAAGAGACATTGCGCGAATACCCTGCGAGTCGAGCAAGTACTCGTCCTGTTCCGCTCTCAGCCATCCACAGTCCGTTTTTCGCGGCTCTTGTGAGCCAGACGCGCGCGATTCGATCTCCGCGCCTGATTGACTTGCGGCCGCCTCCTCGGCACGCTTCCGATCTCCTAAAGTGCTTGTAGACGAAGCGATCAAAATTCGCTCACGCTCTTGACGGTGTTCGATCGTCTTTCGGAAGAAATCTCGCATCTCATCCGTCATCTCAACGTCCGTGTCCTCTTGAGCCGACGTCGAGACTGGATCCACCTCTGTAAAAGCGGTCTTGCAATAAAGGCAAGTGATTACCGCATGTTTCCGACTGCTGTTCGGCCGTTGATGCGACGCTGATGAGAGATCGGTCTGGAATCGAAGAAACGAACATCGACTGAAACACGAGATTGCAGAACACGATCGACCAAATGTGCGCACTTACGTGCTGCGCTCGTCGCCAATTTTCCGCAGCTTCATAGTGTTGCCAGAATGATGTGAAGCAAAGATGTTTCGTCCATGCAGGAAAGTTCCCTTGCATTCTGCAACCGATCAAACGCAGCACTACGGATGTTCCAGTGCTCGGCGACGGTGTATTCCGCAGACGATCCGTCATCGAGCCGAACCGCGACAATCGGCCGAGGCCCAATGTGCTGTGCACTTGGCGGAAACTCACAAAGCAGGGGAGGAAGCGTCAGGGTTGGGTAGAGATGACGATGCCGTTGCGACAGGACACGAGGACGAGGCAAAAGCTGACGACTATCACTTCAGAAATCGTTCTTGTGCGTGTGTGTGTGTGTTAGTGTGTGCTGACATCGCCGACACCATTGGTACGGGCGGTAGAAGACTATCGACTCTTGTGGAATGCAATCGCGCAAATGTCCATGACGTTGGTGCCCGTGAGACCCGTGACGAGAAGAGCATTCGGCAGTGCGGCAACAGTAGAGGAAGAAGACCAGAATCCATTCGAGTCGGAGATTGAGAGCGCTTTTCGTGCAGCGTCGTGTAGACGAGTTCGCTCTGCACTCGGGTTGAATGTTCGTCACAGGCGGTGCGCACCTTGCAAGTCTGCTGGAAGATCGGACGTGGAGAATCCAGCTCCAGCAGCGTTCGTTGGCCCGTCTTGTCCGTCGGTTCCGGCCGAGAAGAAGACCACCTCGTTGCCATCGTAACTTTCACGGGAGTCGGTCAGGAGCTGAGCCAAGACTCGCAGTACCAGATCCTGGACGTGAATTGTACGCGCGTCGTGGTATGTGAAACGAGGAGCTGAGACCTGATTACGTCCACCCTTTCCGCTGCCGCACACGTTGACGGTGCTCTCGCCACCGAAGAGAAGCACCAGTTTGCTGGCTTGCTGCCCGGAGTTGGACAGCGATAGCTGTGCGCGAAGCCCGTCGTCCAGCAATCCGACCAGTCTCAGCTCCTCGACAACGGAGTCCACACGGAACTGCTGCCCCTGTTGTTGGGGGGAAGTGAGACTTCGGATGAGTCGCGTGTAGGCATCGGCCAGATCCTGAACGGGCTCTGCCCTTGTTCGCGCGGCTGCCGTATCAATCTCCAAACCTGCACATCGCCGACGATCGAAGCCGAGCCTACGATCACGATCACGTCATCCCGATCGCTCTCCGGAATGTATCGTGCCGCCGCTCGAAGTGCGTCCACATTGCTCGCCACGATGAACGTTTGGTGGTCTCGCGGCGAAGCCGAGAGGACAGCTGCTTGCCGAGAGTAACCGTCGATGGCAGCCAGGACGGAGGAGGGAAGTTGATGTCGAAGTGGAGCAACCGCCTGCATACGGCATCGTCGCCTTACCGTCTCGCACACTTTGAAACGACGTGCCTCTCGTGCATCCTCGCCGATCCGCTCACTCGACTCCGCCACCACAGTCGGCCCGCTAGCGATCAAATGCACGGGACTGTTGACAATGTCCGAGACGATCAGATTCACCACCTGATCTGAGCGATCTTTGCAATATGCTTATGCGCCGCGGTGCGTGTGTACCTGAGCCTTGTGAATGTCTCTCAACAGCCGACCGCCTTTAATGGCTGAGAGAGTGGAGCGCACGCTGTTTAGCTGCTCGATGCGCGTGCCAGCGTCTGAAAGGTGGAAGGAGTGTGCAGGAGAGAGAGAAGAGAGAGAAAGAGAGGAAGAGAAAGCGAGATGCACACGGCGGGCAGCGCACGGAAGGCAGCGCACGGCTGGCAGCGCACGACAGGCTACGCACACTCCCCTCACGTCACTCCCACATCCACCAACGTCACTCGCATTGCATTAATCGCACGTCCTTGTCGTCTTTCATTCTTCCATGGACGTCGGTACGACTGTCGTCTCCTCCAAATCTGCCGGCGCTGTCGCTGAGACCGCGTTCATCCCTCACCAGCCCATCGCCATGCCCGCTCTTCTGGACCATCTCTGGTCAGCACTTCGGATTCTCAGCGTTCCACTTGCTCTCGCGCTCCTACTACTGCTCATGCTCGTCTCCAGTCTCTCATCCTCCAACTCGCCGCTAACCGGCCACAGGCCCTCCTGGAAGGACGCCAACAACCCGCAATGTTCGTACTGTTGTTCCGCGTCGAAAGCCTCCTTCCCTCTACAGACTGGCACCAGATCCTGGTTCCTCTACGTCCGTTCGTCGAGTTCGAACGTGTCTTGAGCTGTGTCTGTCGCGGCACCCCCTTTGAGCCGTGCAATCTCACTCGATTCGGTAAGCGTTTTTGTGGGACAATCATCAACAATGAGAACCGGGTACTACTGCCACCTAGACGAGCTGTATACGACGCGAAGGGCGGTGTCTTCAAGCGAGCGGTGCTCCCTGCTCGACATGTTCCAGTTGTGCCAGTCCGGCACAAGCGAGGAACTCGAAGACAGGTAGAGAGAAGCTAGGGAATGCCGTCAAAGTATTCCATTTCCCAGTACGTCGTCTAGCTGCCGCCGAGCCGTGGCCGAACAGATCGTGATGCGAGACTACATTCAGAAGATTCGCGTAACCAACTAGATGACTTATGAAGAGCAACGCTATACTTAACGGGTTGCATAAATCGACCGATCGGAATGAAGTGAGCCATCATCGTACGTACGCGTCAGTGCTCGTATCGTGGCGAGTTTCTCGTCCAGAGTGACGTTGCCGTACGGCTCACACAGGAGCGCAGATCCACCGCCGGAGACGAGGAACAGTAGCAGGATGCGGTCGTCGTTGCCCAACTCGCTGACCACTCGATGCACGTGTTTCGTGGCCGCAACCGAGTTCGCGTCCGGCAGATTATGTTCGCCGCACTCGTAGATGTCGCATGTCGTGCGGAGTGCGCCCTCTCTAAATCCTCTCCCTTGTTTCCACCGTTGCGTCGTCGAGTTACATGTTCGAGTGCGTGGGTGTCAGCACAATGGGAGGCCGGGCGAGTCGATGTGGTGGAATGGATACGATCGCAGCCCGACTCATGGCTAACGATGCTTTTCCGAACGCCACCACCCCGATTTGCTTCAATCCCCCGAGCGCTTTTTCATCTTATGTACGGGTGTTGTTACCAAATTGTCATCGATCCGTCTGTCGGCAATTGTCAGCGATCCATCAATCATGTTGATCGCCTAGATGTCGCGTGTAAATTGATAGCAGCTCGCGGCTATTCACCTTTCGCACGCACGTCTCTGGATCGACGGCACGACATGCCGCTTGAAAGGCGGCGACAATTCTCGAATGTAGCTGACCGGCAGCCATTGGGATGCTAGCTGCAAACATAATCTCGATGCACAATTCCATGGACATGTTGTGCAAATACATTGATAGGAAGATGGGGGGGGGGGAAGGGATGCGTGTCGTGATGGCGGCAGCAGAATGACGTTGCCGAGCAAACGTATCGAATCTCTGGTCTTTATCGCACTCTTCATCTCAACCTACACGGCTCTGATCACCGTCTTTCGACGCATACCCGCGCCTATTCGATACTACCAACGCCTGACCGTCGACAGTCGAATTAGTTTGGCTGTTGTGGACGAAGACTATGGGGTAAGTGGCCGTCGCCAATAGCAATGAGGGATGCAAACAGATCGAAGACTTGTCCGTCGAATGTGATGACTCTTTCTTGCTGGATGTCGAGCTGACGAGACGGATTTCGCTCGGAATAGAGGCCATTCCGTCTGAGACCAACTTCACGATCGTGTCGGTACCGCAAGAGCGGCGGTGTCGACTCGACCTTTCATCATCTACGAACCACTACCCTATCTCCTTTCTGAAGTGGGCCTGGTCTTCGTCTGGCCACTACCGTGTTGTTCTGGATTCACCGTTCAGCAGAGCACTTCCAAGGTGAGCAAATGGTTGACCGCTGAAACGGGTGCATTCCAGACTGCGCGCAATCCGAGTGCCTCTCCGGAATGGACATCCACTGTATGTGTTCCGCGACTCGCTCATCTTCACTTCACTCTGGCGGTCAAGTCGACTTCTTGAAGCCAGACTCTGTTCACGCGCTTCTTCGCCCGCACTACGCAATACCATCGAGGCGCTGGTTGCGATCCGAGACGAGTCGTACCGCTATGGCATTCTAGTTTGGATCGGGCACTCCACTCTCTGCCAAATCCTCGCCGAACCCGGACGATGTTTCGCGTCAAGTCACGTGGAACTGGCCCTCTTCCACCATCATTTCCACCGGAGATTCGAGCTTCGACTCAGGGAGGGATTTCCCAATATCCAAGTCGCGTCGCAGGGCCCGGTAATTTGGACGGCCAGTCAGCGAAACGAGTCTAGCCACTTTGAGAGGGAATCCGACTACAAACTCCTGCTCAACTGGACGGGCCGTCCGCTCACTGCGACGCTTTCCCTAGTTTACAGTCACAGGAAGAGTGCAGGTTTGTGCTCAATCGACCTGGCTGGTCATCTCTTTGTGGTGCCTTGCCACGCCTTCACATCATGCCACTGAACTGATCGGTCGATACGGACGTGGATGCACACCACCCAACACCACATCACA
>JACMII010000152.1:17899-36535 GCA_014805405.1 Bunonema sp. RGD898 | reverse complement strand
GTCCACCATTCCCCCCCCCCTCTCTTCTCCCAGTCAGATCCAGTCGTCCTCTCTCGCCAGACGACGGAGAAGGGAATGCCAATCCACAATTCAGGTTCTTCGCGACAGAGACAGCAACCCGGATCGAAGCAGCAATGGCCCCACGAAACAATGGCGGTGCCGACGCGGAGCCCGCGTTCACGACCGACGATCTCACGAAGATGCAGCGCGACATGATCGAGGAGCTGCGGCGCCGCGTCAAGCCACATGTCGCGGTCAGTGTTGAGCGTTTCCCCCCGACCAATCTCTAATTCGACACAGGACTACCCCACCCTGGACACGGACTTCCAGTACCTGCGCTGGCTCATCGGCTGGGACTACGACATCGGTATGGGGGACAGAGGGTAATTGCGACACTAAAACGAGCACTCTGCAGACGTCATCGTCCCGAAGCTCATCTGGTCCGTGAACACGCTCAAGGCGCTGAAGGGCAATGCGCTCGGACTGCCGGAGAACTTTACGGCCGAGGATTTCAACGCCCTCGCGCGAGTCGAAAGTCATATGGTGGACTACTATCCTGGTGCTGGATGATGATTTCTTGTGGGAGAACGATTTCCGATCGTTTCAGGTGGCATCATGGGAGAGGACGAGGACGGAAATGTCGTCCTGATGCAAGCGACCGCCAAGGTTCACCCGAAGACGTTGGTCAAGGTACTTCGCACATGTCGGTACGAATTCATGCCATTCCGCACGTAAGGCTGGACGTGTCTCCGAACTCTTCCGCCTCTGCATCACGGAATGCGAGGTTGCGGGCCAGATTGTCAGGTTTGTGGCCAATCTACGCCGCGCGAGATTTACTCAAAATCGCAGGCGTAACGAGGCCAAGTATGGCCGAAAGCTCGGCATCAAGATCGTCATCGACCTGGATGGGTTCTCGATGGATCTTCTGAACAAGGCCACCTTGGTCATCTACCTCAACCTGTTGACCGCCCTCCAGGTAGCGTTCTGTTTTTCCATCTTCCTTGGGGGCTGTGTGTGCTACTGCGCGTATCTGTAGTCTGCGATTAGACTTGGAGGACGAGGGAGTCCTAGCCGGTGCATTATCAGTGGTTCTTCTCCCTAATCAACGGAAGCCTCCGTCATGAGTCTGGACGAGCGACCGGTGTAGTCCTAGGTCGCGTGAAGTCGAAGAACACATGGCAACCGGATTAGTGCAAGGGCAGCACAGAGCGAGTGATGGGTAGAGATCGAAAAAGGCTACGGGAAAGCACATGTCGTGTCATCAGATCATCATAAAATATGAGCGGACACATCTCGTTCCAGGCCGTATTCCCGGACTTCCTGCGCCGACTCTACGTGATCAACTCGCCCACCATGATCAAGGCGGTCTACGCGCTGATCGAACCGGTGCTGGCGAAGCAGACGCGACAGAAGGTTCGATTCCTGGGATCGGACTGGAAGGAGAAGCTGGCGGACGACCTGGGCAGCGAGAACATCTACAAGCACTGGGGTGGAACGAAGAAGCATGAGAAGAGCGTCGGCGACCTGAGAATGGGCGGCAAGGTGCCCGAGCAGCACTTCTTCAAGGAGTCGGACCACAAGGAGTTCATCGTGGACGACTCGCAGCTGAAGAAGGAGAACGTCTCGGCCGGCAGTCGCAAGACCGTGGCCGTCCGAGTGAGCAAGCCGGGCCAGAAAATCCGCTGGTTCTTCAAGGTTGGACACTGACTGACTCGCGCATTTGTCAACAAAACAACAATGCAGTGCTCCTCCGGGGACATTGACTTCGCGGTCGTCGACCAGTCGACGTCGCTCGAGATCTGGCCCAAGTTCCGGATCACCACCGAGAACGTGCCCGAGTTCGGCGAGGTCGAGGCCACGAAGCCGGGCGACTATCAGGTTGCGGCGTCCGTTCACTATAGAACGCATGTCGAAAATGTTCAGTTGGTCTTCGAGAACCTGCACGGCAAGCTCTGGAGCAAGGACATCAAGTACAGCGTCAAGGTTCTCGACTGAGGGCGCGCTCCGTTCACATCACACGGGAAGAAAAGCAGATTTCGCATTCATCCAGCCATCAAACGTGTTGTTTGTCCGTAGCGTGTGCTCTTCTTCCTCACAGTCGGTCACATCATTGTACACGCCTCCACAACAGAGTCTAATTGTTATGTGTGAATTGTGTGTGTGGCGTGTGTATGCGTTCTCTCTCTCTATTTCGAAGAAAGTCGTTGTTTTGCGCTTCTGCTATTTGCCATTCGCGCCGATGGCAGCAGCAGCAGCAGCAGCAGCAGCAGCAGCAGCAGCAGCCGGGTGGCGGGGGGCGTGTCATACAATTTTCTTCTTCGGCTTCTACCTCTGCGGCTTGCCGCCATCATCTCGGCCCCAGGCCATAGGCCCATAACAAAATGCCGCCCTGCCGACTGAGCACCGTCGTCGTTCTGCTAGCGATTTCCCCGTGGGGGAGCGTCCAGCCTGCCAACGCAGGTACCATCGCGTTTGATGCGCAAAAGAGTGACGATTAAAGAGCGATGATTATATTGTCAGATAACCGCCAGAAAGTGATCGACTTCATCTACGACAAGGTGCTCGACCTCTTGGAGAAGCCCAAGTTGGGCGACCTCTGTGACGAGTTCGCGAAGCTCATCACATTCGGCGCGACCGTCGAGGACATTGCGAAAAGTTGTTGTTTCCGACGATTCGCGATCTAGTTCGTCGCTGCTTCCAGAGGCTCAGAATATCGTACTCCCTCGACTGAAGGGCGACACCTACATGAAGGCGTTCAAAGTGCTCGGTACAACGCGCACTCTTATTTTCCGCACACCGCGCAATGTCTAGGGCAATTGGACAAGTGCACGCGTCCGAAGGGTGGTCTGATAAAAGCCACCGAGCTAGTGAACGCGCTCGTCGCCGACATCTTCGGGCCACTCGTCAAGACGGTGAGAGGGGGAAGTGTAGGCATGTAGAGGGTGCAGTCTAGCATCATCTTGTACTAGGCCGAATCTAGACAGAGAAGTGCAAGTTTACACTGGGATTCCCCCTCCTCTTTCTGATGTGTGGACGGAGGAGGGGGAGCGAGAGTGATGATCGCCAATGATGATCGGATGTCGATGGCAACCCCTTGCAGTGTGCCACCGTCATGAATGCGCCCAAAGGGCCCTGGGACTCGGAGAAGTTCTACGACTGTGCCGTAAAGAACTTCCGACACGAGATCGTTCAGGCAATTTCGGCGTACGATTTCACAGGCATAATACGGCGCGGTGTAGGAGTTCACCTGCGCCATCAAGACCACAGTCGGCGCGGAGGTCTACCAAGCCTGCTTGAAGCCCGTCTCAAGTCTTTTGCTCGCCGCCAGACTGTACGGTGATAAGTGCTAACCAGGAAGTGGTTGAATTCGCCTGTTCTAAACACGATCTCTAAAGTGAATAAATTTGCGATGTCGCCGAGACTGAACGAATCCTGCCGTCTGCTATCAGTCGACGCACGTAACATTGTGCAGATGCATGAAGTGACCAAGCTGATCACCACTCCAAGTCAACGTGGGCAAACGAATCGATTGTTCCCGCGGCGGAGCCGATAAGCTGGAGACCAGATTCTCTTGTCATCATTCCCCGTCAAAACGAATGCTACTGGAACTGAAATCGGGCCATGATCTCGACGTGGCCGCGAATGCCGCGAAACAAGCGGGCCCCAGATGCTTGATGTTCTGGCACACGATCGAGTTTCGGCGCCGGGGGCTGTTCGGCGACTTTCCGTACCGACACTTCGTCTATCCTTCACTCGAGGAGCCGCACTACCTATTCACGTTTCAGGACGTCAGCTCACCATTGTAATTGAGCGAAAAAATATGTTGTAAGACGTAATGAAGCCCTATGACTCTGGTGGAGACGTCTCTCGACTCGGCCGACATCGACGAGGAGCTCTACACCCGGCTTGTGAACGATTTCTTCGAAAAATCTCGTTTCCTCGAGAAAACCGACAAGCTGGCCTTTTTCTGGGGACCGAAGAAGCTTTGCAAACTGGTTCCACTCTTCACAAGTTCTACTTCGAAGATCCCATTTGAGGTGGAGACGCAACTCCCAAGGGACATCGCACGCCAACACAACGATGTTCAGCTCTTTTACCTGGACGAGGAAGGACAAAAATCGCTTGTACGCGAGGAGCTCTCCCTTCCTGACGGCTACCACTTCGACGTGGTTCGCGTGGACGAGGCGCAGATGTTATGCGACTGTTCGCAGTACGCATTTCCCGGTAGCAAGGAACTGTTCGAGTATGGGAGAGGAGATTTGTGTACTTCTTCATGGAATCTTCCATTGTTAGAAAGAAGATTCGCTACTTCCCGAGCGTCTGCATTCGTACTGAGGACGGGACGGCCGCATCCTTTGAGGTCATTGCGGAGCACGGGACGCTCAACCATCACTATACGTTTCCGGAGCATCGACGCAAAGGGCTTGGTGACGTGGTGGAACGGAAATTAGCGATAAAGTGGATAGAACTGGGTTTCACCCCGTTCGGATGCATCAGCAGCCTGAATCCGAAATATCAGCGCGCCGTGGAGAAAGGACCCTACATTGTGCTTTGTGACCGAGACGGTCAAGCCGTGGATTTAGAGTATTTCCAGCTTACGCGATGCTAATAAACTGATTGTCCCGACTACCACCTGACCGTGCTCGGAATGTATTGATCGATCAAAGTGCAGATTCAATCACAAGATGGCGAGCAAAGTGCCGGAGCCGCCACAGGGCGTGCACGCAAAAGCCCGGTGCAAGCAGCAAATCCCGTCAAATAGAAAGTCCCTAGCTCGAGGGCCGGAGATGAATCGGACGAAGAGCAGATCAGAAGTGGCGGAAAGCCACAGTGAAATGGATGTGGTGTCGCCGCCGAGAGAGATCATGCCAGAACAGACGACACCCGCCAGGCATAGGGGATTCGTCGCGCTAGCGTTCCTAGACCTGAAAAATGCTTTCGGCGATCTACCAAGCCCTTGAATGGGCAGGCCTATCGGACGGGGCAGTTCGGTGCATTCGGAACTTGTACGCGAATGCGAAGACCAGAGTAGCTACGCAACTGAGCGAGATGGCCTCGATTAGAGTGGAGGCGGGAGTGCTTCAGGGTTCGCTCTTGTCGTTCCCCTCTTCCTCTTTTCGGTGTGCGAAAGGGAGGGGGAGAATGCTGCTCAGATGATGATCGGATGATGATGGCAGACTCTTATAGAAATAAATCTGCGCTATCGATCGGCGCATGTAATACTGTGCAGTAGAGAAACGTCGGAGATGGGGGATCGATTGAGCAGGGGGCAAGAGTGCGTGAGAAAACGAGAGACACCAGACATGCTCGCTGTCATGCATCTCTCGTTCCACGTGCCATCTCGTCCCCTGTTCAATCAATTTCCCGCCCCCAACGCTTCCCTACTGTGCAGACGCCTGAAATGACCAAGTTGATCATTGCTTCAAGTCGATGTGGACAGACGAATCGATTGTTCCTGCGGCGGAGCTGATAAGCCGGAGACCGCATTCTCTTCTCTTGCCATCATTCTCCGCCAAAACGAATGTTGCTGGAACTGAAATCTGATCATGATCTCGACGTGGCCGCAAATGCCGCAAAACAAGCGGGCGCCAGATGTCTGATGTTCTGGCACACGATCCAGTTTCGGCGCCGGGGGCCGTTCGACGACTTTCCGTATCAACACTTCGTCTACCCTTCACCCGAGGAGCCGCACTACCTTTTCACGTTTCAGGACGTCAGCTCGCCATTGTAATTGAGCAAATAAATATGTTATGAGATGTAATGAAGCCCTGTGACTCTGGTGGAAACGTCCCTCGACTCGGCCGACATCGACGAGGAGCTCTACACGCGACTTGTGAACGATTTCTTCGAAAAATCTCTCTTCCTCGAGAAAATCGACAAGCTGGCCTTTTTCTTAGGACCGAAGAAGCTTTGCAAACTGGTTCTATTTTTCATCTTTTCTGCTTCGAAGATTCCATTTTAGGTGGAGACGCAACTCCCGCAGGACATCGCGCGCGAACACAGCATCGTCCAGCTCTTCTATCTGGACGAGGAAAGACAAAAATTGCTTGCACGCGAAGAGCTTTCCCTCCCTAACGGCTACCACTTCGACGTGGTTCGCGTGGACGAGGCGCAGATGTTGTTCGACTGTTGGCCGTACGCGTTTCCCGGCGACAAGAAACTGTTCGAGTATGGCGGATTTGTGTACTTCTTCATGGAATTTTCTCTTATCAGGGAGAAGATCCGCTACTTCCCGAGCGTCTGTGCTCGTACTGAGGACGGGACGGCCGCATCCTTTGAGGTCATTGCGGAGCATGGATCGCTCAACCATCACTATACGTTGCCGGAGCATCGACGCAAAGGACTTGGCGACGTGGTGGAACGGAAACTGGTGATAAAGTGGATGGAACGGGGCTTCATCCCGTTCGAATACATCAACTGCTTGAACCCGAAATATCAGCGCGTCTTGAAGAACGGACCCTTCATTGTGCTTCGTGACCGGGATGGCCAAGCCGTGGATTTCGATTATTTCAAGCTCACGCGATGCCAATAAACTGACTGTCCCGACTACCACTTGACCGTGCTCGGTGATCGATCAAAGTGCAAATTCAATCACAAGATGGTGTGTTCGCATTCGCGAGTCAAACAAATATCTACCCTGTGTCTGCGTTCGCAGGCCTGACACAACAAACCCCCAGCAAAGAGAGAAGGAGGCTCTCAAAACATTCTCAGGAGGTCCTTTCGGAAGAAGGAGGAAGACAAAATAAAGCATCATTCCACCCTGAAAGTTAGTACAATGGCGAGCAAAGTGTCGGAGCCGCCACAGGGCGTGCACGAAAAACCTGGCGCAAGCAGCAAATCTCGCCAAATCCAAAGTCCCTAGCTCGAGGGCCGGAGATGAATCGGACGGAGAGTGAGCCAGAAGTGGCGGAAAGCTACAGTGGAGTGGATGTAGTGTCGCCTCCGAGAGAGTCAGCCCTGAGCAGAAGGGCTCCATGCCCGCGAATGGATGCCTTGGACATGACTTCATGGCCGAATCAACAATCGAGCATGCCCGCCAGGCACAAGCGATTCGTTGCGCTAGCATTCCTCGACCTGAAAAATGCTTGCGGCGATCTACCAAGCCTGCTTGAAACCCGTCTCAAGTCTTTTGCTCGCCGCCCGACTGTACGGTGATAAGTGCTAACCAGCGAGTGGTGAATTCATATGCTCTAAACAAGATCTCTAACGTGAATAAATTTGCGATATCGCCAAGACTGAACGAACCCTGCTGATTAGTGCACGCAATACTGTGCAGACGTTTGAAGTGACCAAATTGGCCACTGCTCCTAGTCGATGTGGCCAGACAAATCGATCGTTCCCGCGATGAAGTTGATACGCCGGAGACCACTCTCCTCCCTTGCCATCATTCCCCATCAAAACAAATGCTACTGGAGCTGAAATTGGATTCTGATATCGATGTGGCCGCAAATGCCGCAAAACAAGCGGGCGCCAGATGCTTGATGTTCTGGCACACGATCGAGTTTCGGCGCCGGGGGCTGTTCGGCGACTTTCCGTACCGACACTTCGTCTACCCTTCACTCGAAGAGCCACACTACCTCTTCACATTTCAGGACGTCCGCTCACCATTGTAATTAAGCCTACAAGTATATTGTGAGACGTAATGCAGCCCCATGACTCTGGTGGAAACGTCCCTCGACTCGGCCGACGTCGACGAGGAGCTCTACACGCGACTTGTGAATGAGTTCTTCGAAAAATCTCGATTCCTCGAGAAGATCGACAAACTGGCCTTTTTCTGGGGACCGAAGAAGCTTTGCAAGCAGGTATCATTTCTCATATTTTTTGCTTCGATGATCCCATTTTAGGTGGAGATGCAACTCCCGAAGGACATCGCGCTCCAACACAGTATCTACCACTTCTTCTACATAAACGAGGAGAGACAAAAATCGTTTGCGCGCGAAGAGCTTTCCCTTCCTGACGGCTACCACTTTGACGTGGTTCGCGTGGACGAGGCACAGATGTTGTACGATTGCTGGCCGTACGCATTTCCCGGAGACAAGGAACTATTCGAGTATGGGGGAATTTGTACACTTCTTCATGGAATTTTCTCTTGTCAGAGAGAAGATCCGCCACTTTCCGAGCGTCTGCATTCGTACTGAGGACGAGACGGCCGCATCCTTTGAGGTCATTGCGGAGGACGGATCGCTCAGCCATCAATATACGTTTCCGGAGCATCGACGCAAAGGACTTGGTGACGTGGCGGAGCGGAAATTAGCGACAAAGTGGATAAAACTGGGTTTCACCCCATTCGGATCCGCCAGCAGCCTGAACCCGAAACATCAGCGCGTCTTGGAGAGAGGACTCTTCACTGTGCTTCGTGACCGGAACGGCCAAGCCGTGGATTACGACTATTTCAAGTGCGGATTCAATCACAAGATGGTGTGCCCGCATTTGTGAGCCAAACATCTACCCCGTGTCTGCATTCGCAGGCCTGACACAACAAACCCCCAACAAAGAGAGAAGAAGGCTCCCAAAGCATTCGGATGAGGCCTCTTCGGAAGGAGGAGGGAGACGAAATAAAGCATAATTCTACCCTGAAAGCTAGTACAATGGCGAGCAAAGTCCCGGAGCCGCTACAGGGCGTGCACGCAAAAACCCGGTGCAAGCAGAAAATCCCGCCAAATCCAAAGTCTCGAGCTCGAGGGCCGGAGATGGACAATGCGCTGAGAAAAACTTGGAAGTGGCGGTGAAAACTGCGCATGAGAACGAGTTGAAAATGCCGGAAATGAGTCGAACGGAGAGCAGATCAGAAGTGGCGAAGAGCCACAGTGGAATGGATGTAAACATGGTGTCGCCTCCGAGAGAGTCAGCCCTGAGCAGAAGGGCTTCATGCCCGCAGGCACAAGCGATTTGTTGCGCTAGCATTCTTCGACCTGAAAAATGCGATCTACCAAGCCTGTTTGAAGCCCGTCTCAAGTCTTTTTCTCGCTGCCAGACTGTACGGTGATAAGTGCTAGCCAGGAAGTGATTGAACTCATCTGCTCTAAACACGATCTCTAAAGGGAATGAATTTGCGCTATCGCCGAGGCTGAACGAATTCTGCCATCTGCTATCGATCGACTCGCGTAATATTGTGCAGATGTTTGAGATGATCAAGTTGGTCACTGCTCCAAGTCGACGTGGCAAACGAATCGATTGTTCCAGCGGTGGAGTTGATAAGCCGGAGACCACATTCTCTTCTCTTGCCATCATTTCTCGTCAAAACTAATGCTATTGGAACTGAAATCGGATCATGATCTCGACGTGGCCGTGAATGCCGCAAAACAAGCGGGCGCCAGATGTCTGATGTTCTGGCACACGATCCAGTTTCGGCGCCGGGGGCTGTTTGGTGACTTCCCGTACAGACACTTCGTCTACCCCTCACTCGAGGAACCGCACTACCTCTTCACGTTTCAGGACGTCAGCTTGCCATAGTAATTGAGCGAAAAAGCATATAGTAAGACGTAATAAAGCCCCATGACTCTGGTGGAGACGTCTCTCGACTCGGTCGACATCGACGAGGAGCTCTACACCCGGCTTGTGAACGACTTCTTCGAAAAATCTCGATTCCTCGAGAAGATCGACAAACTGGCCTTTTTCTGGGGACCGAAGAAGCTGTGCAAACTGGTTCCACTCTTCACAAGTTCTGCTTCGAAGATTCCATTTTAGGTGGATATACAACTCCCGAAGGACATCGCATGCGAGCACAGCACCGTCCAGCTCTTCTACCTGGACGAGGAGAGACAAAAATTGCTTGCGCGCGAAGAGCTCTCCCTTCCTGACGGCTATCACTTCGATGTGGTTCGCGTGGACGAGGCGCAGATGTTGTACGACTGCTGGCAGTACGCATTTCCCGGCGACAAGGAACGGCTCGAGTGGGGAAATTTGTGCACTTCTTCATGGAATCTTCTCTTGTCAGAGAGAAGATCCGCTACTTCCCGAGCGTCTGCATTCGTACTGAGGACGGGACGGCCGCATCTTTTGAAGTCATTTCGGAGCACGGAACGCTCAACCATCACTATACGTTTCCGGAGCATCGACGCAAAGGACTTGGCGACGTGGTGGAGCGGAAATTAGCGACAAAGTGGATAGAGCTGGGCTTCATCCCGTTCGAATGCATCAACTGCCTGAACCCGAAACATCAGCGTGTCTTGAAGAGTGGACCCTTCATTGTGCTTCGTGACCGGGATGGCCAAGCCGTGGATTTCGATTATTTCCAGCTCACGCGACGCCAATAAACTGACTGTTCCGACTACCACTTGACCGTACCCGGAATGTACTGGTCGATCAAAGCCTGGTAGTACGTCTTGAGTTGCTCGATGTCGGGCGTCTGGTCGTTCTTCGAGTAGAGATCACACGAGTTGAGTTCCTTCACGGCGGGCGCCAGTGCACGGTCGCGGTCGTTCTCGAAATAGGCGTAGTCGCGGTGCGCATGATTAGGGTAGAACGAGTGGAAGCGGATCGCGTAGAGCGCGTCGTCCGGCAACGTGGTGCCATGGTTCTTCAGCACCTATATTGAAATACGCACATTTGATGTGATCATGACGACGACGTGCAACCCACCTGGTACATGTACTCGTCATGACTCCAGGTCATCAACAGGTTGTCCAGTCCGCACGCCTCCTCGTAGATGCCGAGCCGCGTCGAGTAGACGGGGTGCAGATTGTCCGGGTTCCCGTCGAAGCTCTTCACGCCGTAGACGATGCTCGGCGCCCAGGCGCATCCGACGGGATAGGTGTCGCCCGTCACGGCCCACTGCTGCTCGCCCCAGCAGCTCATCACCTTTCCGAGATCGTGTATCAGTCCGGCCAGGTGCATCCACGGCTTGTCCGGGACGGCGGCTCGCAGACGCTCGGCCGTCTGGTAGGCGTGCATGATGTTCGGCTCGTCCACGTCCGGGTCGCTCTCGTCCAGGAAGTTCGACAGCAAGTCGAGACAGTCGAGGATCGGCATCGCGGCGTGGTCAAAGTTCAGCCACTTCCGGTGCATCTCTTTGACAAACTCCACGGTCTGCTGACGGTGCATCACCGAGTAGTGGTTGCGGACGCGCATCTGGAAATGGTACGTAGATGCAGATAGCGGCGAGAGGCTGGGGGAGAGTTTGTAACTCTGCTATCTGCTGCGACGCTCGCAGTCGCCTCTGACTGTAAGCTGCTCTCGAGTGCCGAAAACGACGCACACGCTATCGGCGGCTTGCTAATGCTCAATTTCGCCAAGACTCGCAAGACCACGCGCGTCGACTCGAGCTGCGTTCCATTTCCCCATTCACTCCTAACTGGAAACGCGATGTCGGGCAGTCACAAACGTGTTCACCAGCCCATATTGACGTCACAGCAATGCACGAGAAATGGCACGGCCGTCGCTCACCTGGATCGGATCGACGGCCTTCTCGTCGTAGACGCGCATCTTGTGGCCATCATCGGCGCGGAAGTCCACCTTCATGGTTGTGTGCGGCGCGACTACAACGTCTTATTCAACACTCTCCCTTCACGGACGTCCGCGAAACGATCGGTGCAAGTGTCTCTAGACAAGATGGGTGCGCGCGCGTATCAACGAGAGGCGCCTCTTCGCTGAGAGCGGGAAGTGAGTGAGTGCGATCACGCCAGCAAGGCAGTGTGTTTGACTGAAAGTGGCGAAGGCGGTGCACCCGCACGTGATGAGAAGTGACGACGGTGGCGCAGAATTTCGACGACACGCGACCACGACGGCGACATCGTCGACAACCGAACCAGGGCACATGTGCGCGCATAATAGCAGTCGAGGTGGTAGCGGTGCACTACACCGACCAAATACCTGTTCATTACAATGCACCACCGCACAACACCCAGTCGTGTGAGAGGCATCTAGTAAACAACAGTGACCCAATCAATAGGCGAGCACAGCTGCGCTCCTTCAGTCGAGAACCTTGACGCTGTACTTGATGTCCTTGCTCCAGAACGTGCCGTGCAGGTTCTCGAAGACCAACTGAACATTTTTCGACATGCGTTCCATAGTGAACGAACGCCGCAACCTGATAGTCGCCCGGCTTCGTGACCTCGACCTCGCCGAACTCGGGCACGACCTCGGTAGTGATCCGGAACTTGGGCCAGATCTCGAGCGACGTCGACTGGTCGACGACCGCGAAGTCAATGTCCCCGGAGGAGCACTGCATTGTTGTTTTGTCGACACATGCGCGAGTCAGTCAGTGTCCAACCTTGAAGAACCAGCGGATTTTCTGGCCCGGCTTGCTCACTCGGACGGGCACGGTCTTGCGTTTGCCGGCCGAGACGTTCTCCTTCTTCAGCTGCGAGTCGTCCACGATGAACTCCTTGTAGTTCGACTCCTTGAAGAGGTGATGCTCGGGCACCTTGCCGCCCATTCTCAGATCGCCGACGCTCTTCTCATGTTCCTTCGTTCCACCCCAGTGCTTGTAGATGTTCTCGATGCCCAGGTCGTCCGCCAACTTCTGCTTCCAGTCCGATCCCAGGAATCGAACCTTCTGTCGTGTCTGTTTTGCCAGCACCGGCTCGATCAGCGCGTAGAGAGCTTGCATCATCGCCGGTGAGTTAATGACGTAGAGCGTCGCTCCCATATCGGGGAAGATGTTCTGAAATGTTGACGAATGTTTACTAGAACAGTTGGATCAAAGTCCGAGTACGCCAACTGGAGTGCATCAATGTTATTGTGCGAGAAAAGCGAAGGTTAAAGTACGATATCACAGACGCAGGGCCATAGGTCATCTGTCTGACCTGTAGGATGGTCAGCAGATTGCGATAGATCTTCAGGGTGGGCATGTACAGCAAATCCGTCGAGAACCCGTCCAGATCCGTGACGATCGCAATGCCGAGCTTCCGACCGTACTTGGCCTCGTTGCGTCTGCGATGTTGGATGATGATAATGATGATGATGATGTTGGGTGATGTGATGTAAATGCAGATTGGCTACACAACCTGACAAGTTGGCAAGCCGCCTCGCCTTCGATGATGCTCAGTCGATAAAAATCCGACACGCGTCCGGCTTTGATCAGGGACTGCGGGTGAATACGGGCTATTGCCTGCATCGTGATCACGTTTCCAAAGCGGTCTTCTCCCGCTACGCCGCCTGCAAGCATCGAGCTGCTGCTACAAACGATGCGTTCCAAACGTGTCAACCTGGGTAGTATTCCACCGCAGAGCTCTGGGTACGACCCCAGGCATTGAGCTCTTGCGGCGAGAAGTTGTCTGGCAACGGAAGAGCATTACACTTTAGCGCCTTGAGCGTGTTCACGGACCAGATGAACTTCGGGACAATGACGTCTGCAGGGTGCTCGTTTTTAGCGTCGCAATTACCCCCTGCCCCCCGTACCGATGTCGTAGTCCCAGCCGATGAGCCAGCGCAGGTACTGGAAGTCCGTGTCCATGCTGGGGTAGTCCTGAAAGCCTCCCGTATTTCGTGGCTGCAAACCCAAACCTCGAGATGCGGCTTCAGTCTCGCACGGAGTTCGGCAATCTTGTCGCGCTGGTGTTGCGTCAACTCCTCCAGCGTCACGTGTTTTCTTTCGGCGCTCATGGTGAAGATGGGGAAACTGCCTTACTTCCCTGGTTTCCGACGGCGCACGCGAGAGGCGCTCGAATTGAACTAGCGCTGGGGGAAAAGCGACCACATCAGTGCCCACACGTACGGCAAGGACAAGATAAGGGATGATGCGGCACAGCGTTTCACTATCTGCAATCAGAGTTATGCGTGCTCAGTGCGTCATGTTGTCGCAGTAGTAGTGACTTTGTCCGCAACCGAAATTTCGCACTTTCGCATTTCGCCACCGCATTCGGCCAGTCACAACACCTCACGAAAGTGGACAACAGCGACCCACCGTCTTCTGGCACCCCGTCGCACTAGATAATTCTTCAGCGCTGCGATGTCTGTTCGCATCCTGCTCGACTAAATGTCCCCCGTTTACAAGAGGTCTTGGGACGGGACGCACACACACGTCGCTCATTGTCTTCATTGATCACGTATTCAGCGCAAACAAAGGTAGGCGAGCGAAGAGCGGACGAGGAATGTCGCCAAGACTTAGGCTGGCGTTTTTTTCAGATATGCAAATAAGTTCGCTGCGTCGACATTTTTATGCATGCGTCGGCAGTGCATCCACCGTGCGATTGGTTGGAGATGAAATTGTGAAAAGAGCGACTAGTCGAAGAGAGAGAGAGACCCGCACGCCTCTGGAGATCGGTGTCTGATTGCGAGAAAGTGTGCGTGGGCTGCAGATTGCGCGGTCCACTCTAGACGAACTGGGAGCGAGAGGTCGGCTGTCCTGTCGTTGGATTTGCCCCTCCTCCTCCCGGCGGCACGGACGGTTCGTGGAAAGACTGCGGCGGCGATCGGTGAGTTCCGGACGAGAGACAGCCTCGTGACTGTGAGGAAGGAGGGGCAGGAGGTCCGCCGCGTCGCGATCGCCAGTCGCCGCGCGAAGCTAAACATTTCCGGTGCGGAAAACGACGCCCGCTAGCGGGCAGACCGACCGTCAATATTGTGCTTGCCAATCGAGCTGAGCGGAGGCAGCGGCGGGGGAATCACCTCGTCCGTACTGCTCGCCGTCTCCTCGAGCTTGTCGTCGAAGAGCATTTTGAACTGACTGGCTTTCCTGCATGTCTGTGTGAAACTCACTTTCCCCGTCCTCTGTACGTATTTCAGCCACAGCGCCTCGGTGACGCGCGCGCAGACGATGTTGCCGCCATGCGACGCGATCATCTGCGTCACGTGGATTTGCGAAAGAGCGCGCGATGCAGCGCCGCCGCCGCCGCCGCTCGTACCTGTAGGATGAAGACGCCGTCGGGCTTCAGGAAGTGCTTGACGAAGTCGTGCACTCGCTCAGACTCGCACTCCAGGAATCTGCGAATCGTCGGGGCGGTTCTCTCCGAAAGAGGCCAATCTCTCCAACTTGCTGACGAAGGAGACGCGCAGCGCGTTGATCGAGAGCGTCGCGAGCCAGAGCAGCATGCTGGCGGCGGTCGCCGACGCCAGACAGAGGAACCAGAGCCAGAGGAGGAGGAAGATCTTCTCGGTGAACATGTTCGTCACGAGCACGCACTGCACCGTGTGCCTGTGCACGTTGCCCAGGACGCGGATCTCAAAGTCGCAGAGCGTCACGCGCGGGAACCGACCCGAGTCGCGCCACTCGCGACCCTGCCACTCTTGTTGTTTTTCGGCCAACGAGGGCGACGACCTACCGTCACCAGGTCGTAGATCGCGTGCGCCCCGTAGAGCGGATAGTCGGCGGTCTCGAGGAAGCGGTTGAGCAGCATGAACTGGATGATCACATTGCTCAGATGCAGGCACTTGATGAAGACGTAGACCGTGGACGTGTACGCGCCGTACCATCTTCCCACTCGAATCAACGAGCAGAGATAGATGCCTGCTTGGAGGAGAAGGACGACTTTCTCTGGCACTCCCGCTCTCACAGACTTTTGTTCCGGGAGCCGTAGTCGCGCTGGCACTGGAGCACGTCGTCGATGTGTCGGGACAGCACGTCGACGGTCTTCGCCTGGACGTCGGGATCGACGTTCGCGTCCTGGACGGCGAGCTGCACGACGAGCCCGACGTTGACGCCTGATCGCCATTCGAATTGATCTATCGCGCTGTGCTACCGCTCTGCTGTGACAGCACTCGCCAGACGGAGGACGGGATGTGGAAGAAGAGCGCGCAGATCGCTAGCACGAACGGCACCCACTGGTAGTAGCCGATCTGGCGTCGTTCGCGGTCGTCTAATCTGTGCGGGATGTAGTCGTGCATCTGCACGAAATATCTGCAATTGCGCTTTTGGAGTGAGGCGAAAGGAACGGCGCCATACGTGTTCTGCGTCCAGCAGTAGTTCTCGGTGTACTGCTCCATCGCCCGTGTAAACTGAACGAGCATGCGAAACGTTCAAACGTTTGAGCGAAAAAGCTCACCTGCGCCGGTACGAAGCATTCTATGGGATGTCCAACTGAAAGCAACGACTTCTCGATTTAAATTTCCGCAGCCCTATGTTTCTGGGATACTACAGGACGCCAGTCATCTCGTTCCCAGATTGCCGGAAATCGGCGGAGTGTTGACGTTACGATATGATGCGTGCGTGTGTGCCATCATCACAGCTGGCAGTAGAGTGCATAATAATGCGAGGAGTCAAGCGACGCTCTTTCCACTTCCCCCCTCTATGCCACGAGATGATGGTGTCTGGTCATTATCTGCCCTCCTTCCGGCTAGTCGGCCGCCTTCCATCCACAAAGCGGACGCCATCCGTCACCCGCTCGCTGCGCTTTGTGTAGGGAAGCGAGAGGCTGACTCTATGCGCCATTCGCGCCGCTGCCGTTCACTCGTTCGTTCACTCTTCTTCTTCTTCTCACATTCGCTTCGTATCTTGTCGCTCGCGGGCAACGGCACAGGCTTAGTGTGCGTGTCTGCAAGTGCCCCCTCCTCCTACTCTGCCCGATGTGCCTATAACCAGGGAGAGAGAGAGCAGACGCGACATGAGACGCACACGACACGACACGACACTTGTCCCTCTGTCCTCCTCCTCCTCAACGGCAGAGGAGAAGAAGACGCCTGCTGCTGCGGCGGCGGCGGCGATGGCGGCGGTGGTTTACAGCATGCTGCACCGCCGCGTGTCATGCATGAGAACCGCCGGCCAGGCACCACACAACACGACGAAATGGGGGAGGAGGCTTTCTCCCAGAGAGGGGATCACGTCCCAAACATGCACTTCCATCGTCACGGGGACTCACTTGATTCGCTCGCACGAAACGTTGAAGGAAATGCATCTTGAAAGCGAGCGAGCGAGAGAAGGGTCCAGTGGCAATAGAGCCTGACATGGCGGGGGTCAGGTGCCGTCTCTGCCGCCGAATGGCGTGCATGTTGTTTTTGACACGAGAACGGGTATCCCGAGGGAACGAGGCAGACAACTCGCACCGCTACTTCTCCATGTATGGTGGCGGACTTGCCCGATAGAGCTCGTAACGAGACCCTTCCATCACGTACCGTATTGCTTCGCTGATACAAGGAGCGCGAACATCAACATCACGGTCGAGGTGTAGAGATAGTGGAGTCGATCGACGAAGTCGTCGTCCGGCCTGTAAGTGGCAGGAAGTGGTGGTCCTTTCCCCTCTCTGCATAGGCCATAGATCATCCGCTCACCTCGGCTCGAGGAGCCGCATTGCGGACGTGAGGAAGTGCATCCCGACACGGTAGCCGCCCACCATCCTGCTCCTCGATTAGGGAACTGGTCCCAGGTTCCAGTGCTCCTCCTTCTCCACCTCCTTCTCCTCCTTCCGGCCTCACATCAATTTAGGCGGCTCGTCTTGTCGTCGTCGTCGTCGCGGCCTCTCTCCTCTAAAGTCTGTGGCTTCGTCTCCACTTCTTCGTTCTGGTTTCCCCAGGCTCCTCCCACTAGTGCCCCTTCTCACTCTCTGCCGCTTATGCCCCCCCCCTGCTCCTCTACTCCTCGGATCGATCCGTGCACAGGAGGAGACGAGTGTGTCAGCTGTCTTTTCGCTCACCCTCCCCCACTGCCGAGATCCGCATGGTCGCTGTCTCTGTGTGAGCCGGCGGCGTGCTATCATCTACGACTCTCCCTCTCTCAGCAAGCGAGAGAGCAGAGACCGAGCAGACTGACAGACGGCGCGCCGCTGCCAGCACACATCGCACAGACGGTGGTGGTGGTGGTGCCCCGCCGCCACGACGTGTTGTGGTGGTGGTGGTGGTAGGGCTACCGAGTGAACCGACCCCATTACTCATCCGGTCTCTTCCTTTTGCGAATAAGCAAAGCAAAGAGCCGAGCGTTTTTCGGCCCTATACCCCTCCCAAGGAAGCTCCAAAGATGAGCCCGGTCGGAAACGTGTGACGCGCTTCCGCGAGATGTTCCAGTTTCAGCATGGCGGATCCGTCGTCCGAGCCTCCGCACAAGAACGGCGGACCTCAGTTTGTGAGATCGGTGACGGTGGCGGGCACGGACGACGCGTCCCGAGTCGGGCATCCCGCTCCGATAAAGAGCCGCGCCTTCACCACCGTGCGTTGCACTTCTTTTGCGTGCACATGGCGCAACGACGAGCGCGTGTTCCAGGGCGACGCGAAGGAGATGGATGACGAGGCCGCCGCTGCGGTCGATCTTCAGATCGTGACCGGCGGTGGACAACTGCAACGAGTGAAGCGGAAGCGAGTCCGCTCTCCGCAACGGGTCTACGTGCAGGAGCAAAAGTACTCGAGCCTTTATGTCTGCCACGAACGCCTCGCGCAGGTTCCTGAACTACTACACCAAGTACGACCTGATGCGGTTCTTGCCGATTCGCCTGAAGTCTGGTCGGTGTCTTGCCGCATCATTCGCCATTTTCACGCTTCAGTCTCGATCGGCGACATTCTCGAGGTTCGCAAGGGCTACGCCACGAATAATCTGCTCCGCGCGGCGAAGCGTTTCACCTTCTGCGAGAAAGTCCCCGTACGTCTTTTGCTAGCACTATTTGCACCGCTTCTCTGTCTTTAGCAGCAGGTCAGGTACTGGTTTAGTCACCCTTGTTGATGGCGGCGGCCGTCGCTCAGGTGTTTTGTGAACGCTCTGTTATCATCGTCGTGCGTGATTTAGGCCCAGGCCAACCCCGACGGAACGCACGCCGGCGGCAATGGCGGCGACAG
>JACMII010000152.1:0-10850 GCA_014805405.1 Bunonema sp. RGD898 | reverse complement strand
CCCCCGAATGCGTGTGCATGCGTTAGGACTGGGCCGACCTGCAAACGAGGTCGTGATGAGTTTTGAACGTTCCATGGGCGGCGCCCAGTGCCGCCAGACGCCTTGGAGAGCCGGGTATAGTAGACCGAGCGCCAGACCTTGGACGACCTGAATCGACGACGCGGATTTCAGGCGCTCTCGAGATCGCACGATCCATCATTTCAATCGCTCGCATGCACGCTGATCGTCATAATTAATGTCTAACGACGCCGTACTTGACAGGACGATATCATAGAAACTCGCAAGTTGGCTCTTGGTCTCTTCGGTTCTCGTGCATGTTTCGTTCACGTGTCACACATCTCGAACAAATGACGACCGCGGCGACGACGACAGTGACGTGGTAAATCACAAGTCACCCGGCCATTTCTCGCCGCTACCATACGGTACTCCTCTCATTACACATGGTAGTGAGGGCGGCGCTACCTGCAGCACGACGACCAGCTTATCGAGGGTCGGGTGGAAGGAGAGCGCCATCGGGATGAGCATGTTCAGGACGGACGCCGAGAAGATGCCGAAGCCGTAGAGGAGATGCGGCGGGAGCTGAACCGACGACGGTGGCTCGAAATGAGATTCCAGCGTCTTCCTCACTGACCTTCGCCGCCAACATGCCCGCAGGGATCTGCGACGCTGCGTAGCCATAGAAGAAGGCCGACTCCATGAGGCCGAGCTCGTTCGTCGACCAGTAGAATTCTTGGGCCTGCGAGGGGCAAGGGTTCGACTAATTTTCGAGGGCAGGTGAAAAGTCCCACATGAACGGCGCCCCACGCATCGGTGAAGTTGCTCAGCATCCGCGCCTTGGCGACGCCAAAGTTGCAGCGAATCGCGAAGGCGACGGTCAGGCCGAGCATCGCCAGCACCGCGATCTGCCACCGCACCTTGGCGAAGAAGTAGCGCTCGCTCTCGTTGAGCGTGTGCAGCTGCTCGCGGTGCTGCCATTGCTTGCGCGACAGACGTCTGCAAGTTTTCCGGGAATCTATTCGCTCTTCGCTCGCAAACCGGACTTGGACGCTATAAGTCAAGTGGGGGAGACTAAGTGGGCTTTTCGCAAGACAAGGCTACCTCGCGATGGCGTCCGACGTCGTGGACAGGACCCGGGTGATGGTTCGCATCTTGTCTACTGATGATCGTGCCTAAATCCCCTTCTCCTCTCCTTGATGACACGTCGCCGCTCGGAAGGAGAAAGACGATGCTTCTGCTGCGCGTCCGGACGACGGCGGTGGCGGCGACGGCGAACTGAAAGTGGGTCGCCTGTACTCGGCCACGACGACATCCATCTTTTCTCGAATGGCTCGCGTGCGTTCAGACACTCGACGTGAGCGAGTGGGAGAGAGAGAGACGTATCATCTTAGTTGGTCGACGCTCTTAACTCGACAATCGAGAGTCCACTTGGCAAATGCATGAAACCGCGCGTGGGAGAGGGGGAAGACTCGCCGAACAACGTTCGTCAATTCACACGTCGCACATACTGTACAACGCGCGCGCGGCATTAAGTGAACGTGTGTGCAACGGCTCCGCCGCATTACGTCGTCACCGGCAGTAACAGTCGCCGCTGGATGACATTGACGAGAAGGTGAGAGAGGGAGGAGGGGGGGGGGAGCACCGTCGTTTGTCACGCCTCCCACCCATCCTCTATGCCCAAATGATAGTGTGGCGCTACGCGACAACGTTACATCAGCAGTAATAACGTCGCCAGCGCGGTGTCAACGCCTTTTCTGCTGACGACGACGACGATGCCGCCGCCGCCGCCGCCGCCGCCGCCACGTCCCCGAATGATAGCGAGCAGCGCGGCACTCCGCTTCGGGTTCGGTCGTCGTCTTCTTCTTTCATCACGAGCGAGCACAAGAGCGACGAGAAAACGAGTCATACGAGAGAAGGACGGGAGACGGGGGGAGAATTTCGCTTGTGCATGCACAGATCGTTCCCCCATGCCATCGCTGCTACCGGAACTTGATACGCAAGATGATGATTGCATATGATTGCATATGCAGCGCCACCCGGAGCCTGCGTCGTGATGCTTGATTGACCGACCGAGCGTGACAGAGCGTACGCTTTACGGCGAATCTCCGTCTTATCAAATGCTAGGTCGAAAGTGCGTCACTGACTTCGGCGATCAAGCATGCACAACAAGCGCCGCCAATTGGGAGCGGGAGGGGGGGGGGAAATTGGGCGAGTCGACGACAACAGCAAGGCGCACGCAGCTTTTGAGAATCGAGAGAAAGCAGATAACGATCAACTACAATCGATCGGCGGCGGGTGACCGATCATGTGCGCGCGCACACACACACTCCTACGTTCAGCCACCACTTCCACGTTCATGCACTTCGGCCTCCAGACACGTACGACTAATCTCCTCCCTCCCGTCTGGAGGGGATGATCGCCACGCAACGGCCAGACAGACCGACAGGCAGACAAGTGCTGAATCGCTCGCACATCGTGGGAAAGGTGTGAGACGGCGAAAACAATTAGAATGGGCGCGCGCGGCGGCGGCGGACCTGTAAATCTGCCGCCCGACAGACTGGTGGTATTTCCTCTGACCCTTTCCGCGCGTGCGAGGCGGTATCTTCGTCGGTCGTCAGTCAGCCGGTGTCCGCATTTGGCGAGAAGGTGTGGGAGCATGAATCTGTGGCCTGTGTTCTGCTGCTGCTATCTTTGCGTCGTCCCGATCGTGGTCGTCGTCGTCGACGCCGCCGAGTCGAGTCGCGACGCGGTCATCAAGTTCACGCTCACGGGCGTGACCGATCTCTTCGGAGCGAAGGGGACCGGCGAGGTATGCGATGGCCGTCGTCGCTCTCGACAAGTCTCTCTAGGTGTTCGACGACGTCGGCCATCGCATGGCCAAGGGCCAGACGGCCAGTGACGTGATGCGCGACTTCCAGGCGATCGTGCTGCCTCGGCTCAGCGGCAAGGCCTACACCACGTCGTTTGCCGCCCTCGGTGGGGATTGCTCGCACCACACGAGCACGCCTCTCGATTGCAGCCAAACTCGAGAAGTGCATGCGACCGGTGGGCGGCACCAAACAGCTGATGGTCATCTTCCGCGACATTGTCGTCGACGCCACCGCCGACTGCTTTGCCACGTGCGGCAAGGTCTTGGGCGCGCCGAAGGGCGTCTGGGACTCGGAGAAGTACTACAGCTGCGCGGGCAAGTTCTTCAACACTAACATGGCTCAGGTGAGAGTGACTCGCGCGCGCATTCTCTCCATTTGCAGGGAATGTCCTGTCAGCTGCTCGAGAAGCTCGGCGCCGACGTCTACGAAGCGTGCCGCAAGACGCTCGCCACGCTCCTCTTCCTCGATCAGTACGTCGGGAATTGCAAGTCGCCCAAATGATCGCATTCATGTATTGTATGCACACGACTCGCACACATGTGTTTGGAATGAAGCGATGCCTACAGACCCTTGAGGAAGTGCGAGTCGCCCGTCTTCTCGACCTCGAGCGCCTCCTGGAACTGTGCCACGATACGTGTCATCACTTTGGCGACTCTCAGCTCATCAGCCTCTGGGTCAAGGCCCTTTGATGAGCGGATAATGGGGCTCTCAAACACCATGCCCGCAAACATTATGGCGATCATCGTGCACATCGGCACGTTCGCGATGTAGTCGTTCTGCGTTTTCAAAATGCCCCTTTGAAGAGAGCGCCACGCACTGTACCCTGAGTTCGGCGAGCGTGTAGGGCACTTCGTGGCCGAGCTGTTCGGCTTTCTCCGCCACACTTTTCTGCAGGTGTCGTAAAAGCGGTCCGGTCAAAGTGCGCCGCTGCTCGACCGAGAGACAGAGCATCATGAGCCGATGAATGTCCTCCGCGGGATTGCCGGCGTGCGCAATCTGCCAGTCGACGATCGCCCTGCACTATGCTGCGGTTTGCACTTTCCCCCTGATAAGACGAAGGGCACCGCAGTCGGTCCGGCTCGTCGTTATCCCACAGGATCTGCGACGTCCACATGTCGCCGTGGCACCAGACCGCCTTGACCGCCGGATCACGGTACTTTGCGTCCATGTCGAACATGAAGCCGCCGCCGCCGTAGGTCCGTTCACAGTAGGCCCCGAGCCCCTACACATAGGTGTTGTTGTGCTCGCGTGCGTGCGTATCTTCGTTGGTTCGCCAACAATCAGTCAGAAATCGGTCAGAAATCGGTCAGAGCGATGGACTGGCTGATAAGCAGCGTGGTAAGCAGCCTACCTCGAGCTCGACTGGGTGCTTATTTTCGAGCGTCCTGCTAAAAGCCTGTATCATCTGCAGCCAGTCGTCTGCCATACGTTTCGTCTCCTCCGGCATGAAGCCGAGTTGGTTCCGAACCTCCGAAATCATGCCCTGGGAGTAGGCTTGCAGAGTCGAGAGTTGATCGAGTACAATAAAGATCTGGGCGTGGGAGGTGTGAAAGTTGGGCCTTTACGAGAAGAAGCCACCTGTTTCTCGCTGAGACCGTCCACAACGTCCTTGGTGTGAGCGTTGGCAATGTCCTCCATTACGATCATAGGTACTCCTCCTGAGGCTCGTTGCGCGTAGATCTTCGGCACCTCGATCGGGATCCGCTTGAGAAGTTCGTAGGACCGGCATTCGGAGCGGTGCAACATCATGATCGATTGCGTCTCGCCCTCGTTCTTCATCGATTGCAAGCAATCCTCGCCGACGATCGACTCAATCAACTCGCGACAGACATGAAGAATGGGAATTTTGATGATAATTGAGGACGGGAAGTCGTCTGGCAGCGGAGGCAGGAATATGGCGCGAACAATGTAAGAGGCAAACCCCTGCGCTTCATCACGACTGAGCACTTTGAACTAAATCGCTCACATATGCACATGAATGATCTTCATACAAATTCAGCTCACTATACCGTAAAGTCCGGTCGCAGGTTGCGCTCTGGCCACGTGTAGGCGAAGATAGAGTCGATCATCTCTTTCGTGACCTCGGTCGTCATTTTGAAGATGACCAGCGAGGGCGATAGCACAGGCGGTAAACCAGACTGGCCGAAGGAGAGAGAGGGGAGAAAAGATTGGTAGACAGACTATCGGGTCGTCTTATCATCTCTGGCTGTGATGGCGACCAGTGAGGGCGATACCACGTGCGCATAAGCGCTCACCCGGTACGCGTACCTTCGATCACGTGCTTCGATATGATGGGTCAGAAGGACCACTCGGCTTCGTAAGCAGCCGAAAATGCGGAAGTGATGATGGTGGTGGTGATCGGCTCTCCGGCCATTGGTGTAGCCGCTACACCCGTCAGGAAAGCCTCTGCTCGTAATTAGCGGCACAAGAAGATGCCTACATTTTCCAGACACGCAGGCTTCACCTCCGTTTCTCGCTCGACGCCATTCGTTACGTCACAGTCGTTGTCGGTCCGCGTGCCCAAGCGTCGTTCAGCTGCCCGAAGTGCGTCTCTGTGGCGAAATGTGTCTGCATCTGTCCCACGGTCGGCTCTAGAGGTCGACTCGATGAGAAGGAGAATTCCAAGAGACAAGGTCACTTGAGTCCGACACCCGCTTTAATTGCCGTGATGTGCGCAGGGCGAGGTAGATCGAAGGCGAGATGCTGAATTTGTATTGACTCTTAAATGAGAACACTCGTACAGCATAAACGAGATAACATGAACAGTTGCCAAAACGCTGCCGTCGTTGTCTAGGGAGTCTTCACCATTTAGGGTGGAGTAGACGAAGAGTACAGTGGCGACGAGAGCTGTTGGGATGGCAAAGGAGATCATTCGGTTAATTATCTACATGCATTTACTGAATGATGCAAACAAATGCAATAAAACCTGCAAAGTGGAAATGTTCTCGTGCGCCTGAAAGCGTTCGCTCAGGTTATACGCGTGCGTGTCAGTTGAGCTGAATTTTTTCAAAGCTTCCGTACTTACGCGATAGTGCGCGTAGATAACCTAAATTGCAATATTTACACGGTCCATCATTCATCTCCAACTCCGAGAGCAATGGGCAGTCCCAGAGCCATAACGATGAGGGGTAAGAGGCGATTGGTCAAGTCTAAAAATGCTTGTCGTTTGTCGTTTAACAAGCAAGAATACTATATTGCAGGCATATGGCAATCCCGGTCGAAAATGCAATTGCCGCGAGTAGACACGCAGCAGGAAGCTGAAAACATCACTTTGTAGAGCGTAACTGCCGTTTTCACCCAATAGCAGGTCCATCGCTCGTAGGTCGCGAGTTTCACTGTGGCAACGGATCGTTCGATCGCACCCGCGTACAAAATTCCATAGAGAAAGATTGCTAGCGACAGTCGCACCACACTGATAACGCCCATCGGCGGCAGAGCTGCTGCAATCTCTTGGAAGTGCTATTCGGTAAGCGACAAACAAATCGTTCGGAGGACCACTTCGATCGCAGCCAGAGTGTCGAATGCGACAAAAGTGAGTAGAAGTGCGTAGATGATTATCAAGAAATGGATGTGGAATGGTCGCTTCTGGAAAAGCAGCTTTCCCGATTGATAGGACGCCGACACTGAGAGGATGATCGCAAGAAGCTGTAGGGTGCCTCGAATAGCTTCCGATGACGTCATCATTCGTCTCTCGCTCGGTCTGAATGTCGCGTACTGAAATGGTCGAAGTGTGTCTTCCTTCAAGGACTGTGACTGATGCAAAACGAAGCAAATAAATAGTAATATGGATAAGAAAATGTTGGAGAGAGCGAAGAGAAGATCTGTTGTTTGCTCGCACAGAGGGGGCCTCCGAACGCAAACAAATCGGGTCTTGCTAATCCGACGGGGTTGGCATAATACCACTTCGACACGGGTTCCACAATCAGTTGTCTTCCGCCGAAGCAACCATGTCACGAGCACATCACATTCCGTTCTTCGCTATTTCTATTCTACTCGTTTTCGACAGCTGCCTAGCCTCGAGTGTCAATAAGCGCGCGACGATGCATGAGTCGACGCCACTAGAGACTTCGCAGAAATGGCTCATCGCCGCCCCACCATCACCTGTGAGTCTGTGACTTGGCATAATCGATAAGGTGGCGAGAATACGAGACAGACCCGTGGGGCTGTGGTTGTTGGGCCGTCGTTTGGAATGAATAATGCAAATGTGGCCGCGCAGGTCAGAACTTTGCTCAATACGTAGAAATGATGGCATCCTGACAGAGTGACTCACGTCGAATGATCGTGAACGAACAAACTCGGCCGTTTCCGGTAAGCGCTTCTAGTTGAAATCTAGAATTGCGAAGTTTCATTCAACTCTATACGATAGAATAGTCTGACACTTTCAGATGGAGCCAGAATCTAAAGTGGATGGGGCGCAGCTCGACGCGATCATCGCGATCTTCCGCACCCTCTTTCGACACACGCCCAAGCCATTGGATGGCAGAAGAGGAAATGCCACTGTCACGAGCACCGAATCGTCGTCAACTTTGTGACCATCCACAGCCATTCCCTCTCAGAAAAACGATCAAATAAAATCGACAGTTCTTGTTCGCTCGTGCTCGTTTCCTTGGGCGCGAGCAAGAGATGATATTTCTTCCTTTAAAAGGATGCACTCTTATAGATGGGGTATGTTGAGTTAGGCTCGGGAAGCGCGCTTCATCATCAGCTTTCTCGCCGATTGCATGTTCTCTTCCGGGAAAACGCAAAACAGTTCTCACCTTGCACTCTTTCCCAAACACTTCCATCGAATTTCAACCGGCACTTCCGGCCCTCGATTCCAGAGGCGATTGAGTTGCGCGTGGTAGGCTTCTGTCGCTGTCGGCCGGTCGGCCAGTGATCTTTCCACGTCTCAGATGCACATTTCGTTTATTATACTTACAAGAAACGGACATGTAAAGTGGCTTGTCATCAGGTATTCGTTTCGACGAATGGAAGCGCCAGGATCAAGTCCTGAAAACAGTTCACTCACTTGATACGACCGATGCAACGAACGCGTGATGGGCGAATGAATTTCTCACCTATCATCATCAACGATAGGCGATCAGACTAGAGGAAGACGATCCCAGAGACACAGGCTTCACGCATCCGTTTCTCATTCAACGGCCCCCGCCGTCGTTCCCCGACCACTCTGGTATGAAGGTGGCCGGCAGATTCACAAACCTATGGTCCGTCATATATCAACATTCATCATCATGCAGCTGGCAGCAAAGCGAATGAGATCATACCAAAGGATCAACAACGTCGCCATTCGTCACGTTACAGTCGTTGTCGGCCCGCGTGCCCAAATATCGTTCAGCTGTCCGAAGTACACTTCGGTGTCGAGGTGTATCTGCATGTTTCGTCCCACAGTCGACTCTAAAGGTCAACCCGATGGGGGAGGAGAGTTCCAAGAGGCAAGGTCACTTGAGTCCGACACCCGCTTTAATTGCCGTGATGTGCGCAGGGCGAGGTAGATCGAAGGCGAGATGCTGAATTTATATTGACTCTTCAATGAGAACACTCGTACAGCATAAACGCGACATTATGAACAGTTGCCAAAACGCTGCTGTCGTTGTCTATGGAGTCTTCACCATTTAGGGTGAAGTAGACGAAGAGTACGGTGGAAACGAGAGCAGTTGGAATGGCAAAGTAGGTCATTCGGTTAATTATCTACATGCATTTACTGAATGATGCAAACAAATGCAATAAAACCTGCAAAGTGGAAATGTTCTCGTGCGCCTGAAAACGTTCGCTCAGGTTATACGCATGGGTGACATTCGATTTGAACTTCTGTAGGGCTTTTGTACTGACGCGAGAATGAACGTAAACGATCTAAATTGCAATATTTGCACGGTCCATCATTCATCTCCAACTCCGAGGGCAATGGGCAGTCCCAGAGCCATAACGATGAGTGAAGCCAGGCGATTAATCAGATCTAAAATGCTTGCTGTTTGCCGTTTAACAAGCAAAATACTATGTCGCAGGCATATGGCAATTGCAACCGCAAATGCAAGTGCCACAAGTAGACATGTAATTGGAAGCTGAAAACATCACTTTGTAGGACGTAACTGCCGTTTTTACCCAATAGCAGGTCCATCGCTCGTAGGTCGCGAGTTTCACTGTGGCAACGAATCGTTCGATCGAGCCCGCGTACAAAATTCCATAGAGAAAGATTGTTAGCGACAGTCGCACCACACCGATGACGGCCACCGGCGGCAAAGCTGCAATCTCTTGAGAGTGCTATTTGGTAAGCGGCGAACAAATCATTCGGAAAAGAATTTCGATCGCCGCCATAGTGTCGAATGCGACAAAGGTGAGTAGAAGTGCGTAGATGATTATCAAGAAATGGATGTGGAATGGCCGCTTCTGGAAAAGCAGCTTTCCCGATTGATAGGACGCCGACACTGAGAGGATGATCGCAAGAAGCTGTAGGGTGCCTCGAATAGCTTCAGATGACGTCATCACTCGGCTGATAACGGTTTGCGCACGTCTCTCGCTCGGTCTGAATGTCGCGTACTGAAATGATCGTCGTAGAACACGAGAATCGTTATCGCCTCGCACGGTTGAACTCTGTAGTCACAAGCTCGCACGATAACAACAGCTCGTCCGCAGTCTTTCGGTCACGCCTAGCGTCACTTTCTAACTCTAATTGAGTTCAATTTTATTTTAACCTAATAGTCTGAGCGGCAAATCTTGCAGCAGTAGCCGCGCGCAACTCGATTTGCTGCAGTGAAATCTTTCTTCGGCCCACAATTAAATGATGACAAGCGACCTCTAGCAGAGAGAATGGTGTGCGATGTATAATCGAGAGAGCCATCACCAAAGTGTGCTTTACTTCAAGGACTGTGCCTAATGTAAAACGAAGCAAATAAATGGTAATATGGATAGGGAAATGTTGGAGAGAGCGGAGAGAAGATCTGTTGTTTGCTCGCACAGAAGGGGCTTCCGAACGCAAACAAATCGGGTCTTGCTAATCCGACGGGGTTGGCATAATACCACTCCGACACGGGTTTTTGCAATTAGTTGTCTTCCGCCGAAGAAACCATGCCACGAGCACATCTCATTCCGTTCTTCACCATTTCTATTCTACTCGTTTTCGACGGCTGCCTAGCCTCGAATGTCGATAAGCGCGCGACGATGCAAGAACCGACACCACTAGAGGCTTCGCAGAAATGGCTCACCGCCGCCCCGCCATTGCCTGTGAGCCTGTGACTTGGCATGATTGATGAGGCGGCGGAGAATGTGGAACATGAACGCGAGGTTGCGGTTGCTGGGCCAGAATCTAAAGTGGATGGGGCGCAGCTCGACGCGATCATCGCGATCTTCCGCACCCTCTTTCGACACACGCCCAAGCCATTGGATGGCAGAAGAGGAAATGCCACTGTCACGAGCACCGAATCGTCGTCAACTTTGTGACCATCCACAGCCATTCCCTCTCAGAAAAACGATCAAATGAAATCGGCAGTTCTTGTTTGTTTGTGCTTGTTTCCTCGGGCGCGAGCAAGAGATGATATTTCTTCCTTTAAAAGGATGCATCTCTTATAGATGGGGTATGTTGAGATAGGCTCGGGAAGCGCGCTTCATCATCAGCTTTCTCGCCGATTGCATGTTCTCTTCCGGGCAAACGCAAAACAGTTCTCACTTTGCACTCTTTCCCAAACACTTCCATCGAATTTCAACCGACTCTTCTGGCCACCATTCGCTATGCCACCGCCGTTGCCGGTCCGCGTGCCCAAGCGTCGTTCAACTGCCCGAAGTGCGCCTCCGTGGCGAAATGTGCCTGCGTCTTGTTGCGTCCCACGGCCGGCTCTAAAGGTCGACTCGATGAGGAGGAGAATTCCAAGAGACAAGATCACCTGATTCAAGCGCCCGCTTTAATTGCGGCGAAGTTTTAAGCGCGATATAGATACAGGGAGAGATGCTGAATTTATATTGACTCTTAAATGAGAACACTCGTACAGCATG
>JACMII010000151.1:23529-36622 GCA_014805405.1 Bunonema sp. RGD898 | reverse complement strand
GATGTCGATTTGCGGAAGGAGCTCGTTGGCGTGCCGATCCAACTCTCGTAGCGCTCGTTCGTAGAGTCGATTCGCCTTGTCGGTGTCCACCTGGAGCAGTCGGAGTGCGAATCGCGCCACCACGGGCTTGTGATCGGAGACGACGACGACGTCCCGCGAGGTGTATTGCTCGCATTCGGCCACGACCTTCTCAGAAGCCGTGCCCGTCTCCAGCCACATCACGCGGTCCGTCCAGGCCGGGGTGCGCGCCTGAGAGAGAGAGAGGTCGTGTGCTTTTACGTGTCTGCTATACTATTGTTATGTGCGCACTTTGCACATCACTCTGAAACTCATTCGTTCGACTCAATTGTGATTCGTCAAGTCCGCTGCCTTGCAGTTCATGTTAAACTACTGACTTTAGGGTGGAAAGCCATCACTTTCTGCACGCACTGAACCGAATCAACTAGAGCGTCAGCACACCAGCACATGCAAGTGTTTCAGGTTCGCGAGAACTTTCGACAAAGAAAACAATCGAAATCGCGCACCTTCTCGCTACTGTCCCAGTTGCTCGTCCCACAATCGTACTTGTAGGTCGGCCGGAACGTGATCGGCGCCTCGTGGAACCTGGAGAAGGCCGCGTCCAGACGTCGTTGTTCCACCAACTGCATATTTTAATTTCAGACTCCCCCCCTCTCTCCAAACTACCTGATCGTGGTTCAGAAGATCCGTGAAATTGCCGCCGCTTGCAATCTGCCTGACATCGGTGCTGTAGCCTATTCCATCGAGCCGATAGTTCAGGTCGCCGAGCCAGATCACCGCGTCGTGGCGGTAGAGCGTCGGCGGAGCGGGCTCGTCAAAGGTTAGAGAGGCGATTTCGCCAAAGTCCTGCAGGTCAAACTCTTCTCACCAAACGTTCCACACACGACGCCGACCTGATTGCGACGCATCAGCTCCCCGTCGCCCGCAGCCATGTGTGCGTTCACAAAACAGACCGTCGTGTCGAACAGTCGACACGAGACCGCGACGCCGCCCTGCAAATAAAACCACTACATGCACGCATCGCATTTTTCGGCTCTCATTCTACTCGTCGCGCGGACACTCGACAATGCTTCGGGTGCTAAAATCCGAACAGATGCACGTCGATGACAGATCAGGGCGTTTCCGAGAACACCCTAACCCAAAGCTCACTTTCACCAGTGGAAATTCCAGACGTAGACGCCGCTCACCTTATTCCCCAGACGACTGAATCCTCCCAACGACAGTCCGGTCGGTCGCTGCGCCACCACCACATCGGCCACCGGCACCTTGGAGGCTCTCCGGCGCCAGAGCGTCAGGTAGATGCCGACGAGTCGTGTTCCTCGAACCAGAAAGAAGTCGTCCTTGCCGCCGTCCGACTGCATCGACGCCCTGATGCAGTCGGTCCACTCCTCCTCCTTACGGCCCGTGTCCATGATGTAGGTGCCCACCGAGAGATCCATCTCTTGAAGACTGAAAAACGCACGTCGTTCATCACGCGGTATCGATTTTGCTCACCCGACGACGACCAGATCCGCTCGGTCCGCGCCGTCCAGCCATCCTGCGATTCGGCGCGGCGCCGTGCGTCCGTTCACGTTGAACGTCGTCACCAAGACTTTTGCCTGTCGCCATTCGCAAAATCTGCAAAATGCAAGCGACTTCAGAAAGTCTTTTAGGCATGAATCGGATTAAGGAGACTCGCGCTACAAGTTACGTGAAATTTCTGTCGCAAAAATCCTCAAAACTCTTCAAGCACTCGTACATCAAATGTACGATCGCGCTGCAAGACGTCTACCACAATTTGAGGTGTGAAAGGAAAACGCCACTCGAAAGTAGTTCTCTTAAAGTGGGGGCAGAGCAAAATCGTCGTTGCTAGCAATCTTCGAAATGCCGGAAACACTCACTCCTTCTGCCAGCCCTTCATGACATTGTCGATCTGAGCGTCTCGTCCCCTGACGTAGACGTCCTTCTTCTTGGCCGCGATCGGTCCTCCATTTTGTTGCATCGTCATCTCCTCCCTGTCGCTCTCATTCCTGCCGCCGTAGTCCACGTAGAAGCTGGAGGACGACGGCGCGTGATGGTAGTCCATCCGACCGGGCCTGATTTCACCGTCATCATCATCATCATCAACAACATCGCCGCTTACAAACGATCCCTCCTCCCCTCTGCTCTCACATCTACACAGCACGCACACACACACGTGGGAAAACCTTCTCCGTTTTCTCGCCAACCAGACACTTCGCGTGCAGCCAGGACCGCTTCATTATCCCCTTGTTGGTTGGTTGGTTGGTGGTGGTGGTGGCTGTGCGAGATCATCATCATTCCCCTGTCGTTGGTGCGCTCACGATGAGATGAAGAGAAACCGTAGGCGCCCGATCTCGATGAGTTCGTGCGATTTGAGTTGCGAGCGCTCTCCGTACGCGAGCCATCGCCCCTCCTGCCAGACCTGGCCGCGTCCCACGTTCGCGAGCGTGAAGATCTTCGTCTGGGGCTGGTAGACGATGAGCGCCTGGCGACGAGACACTCCGGCCGCCGGCCCCTCCTGGGTCACGTCCACGTGGACGGGCACCTCGGCCGTCGGTCGTCCGATCACCGTCCCCTGCTGCTGTTGACCGCTCGGCGGATGGCGGATCGCGAATCGGCTGCGTCGTCCGAGCAGGACGGCCACTTCGCCCGGCCGCAGTCGCTCGTCGTCCAGAAGTCCGGTCACGGCCGAGACGTGCACGCTTCCGCGCTGTTCTCCGCCGCCGCTAGGGACTCGAGCAGACTCGCGAAGTGCGTCCAGAGCAGCCTGGCACTGGCGCGTCCAGATCGCGACGTCGTTCATGACCGTGATCTGACCGACAGACAATATGTAGATAGAACAATATCTGCAATCGCTCCACCTTCTGTGGCGCGTGCGCCGCCGACTTGAAGGACTTGCGATGAGGCGGCAGAAGCGCCAGATCGGCGGTCGGATCCGAAGGCGGGTGCCCGGTCAGTTTGTCGCGCTGTTCGAGCAGCAGCTCGCAGGCGCGCAGCTCATTCCAGCGATCCATCAGCACCTGTACAAATGACAACATTCTCCTCGGTGCAGAATGTAGTGAGGAAAGGAGAGATAGATGTTGCGCGCGGCACGAGATCACACAATCAAACCCCCTCCCCTCGTACCTGCGGCGTTCTGGCATAGTGAAAGACGGGCTGCTGGCTGACGAGCAGCTGTCGGAAGGTGGGCAACGACGGGGTCGTCCCGCCCGGCTCTGCGCTCTTCACCTGCGCCAGAAGTTGCTGCTCGGCCTCGGTGAAGACGGTCGCCGCCTGGATGCGAAGGACCTCGTGCGGGGGCAGGTCCTGGAATCGACGACGAGCGTGCGCCGCGACCGGCTCGCTGTAGAGCAGGTCGTGCCAGCGACGCTCCAGGTCGGCGAGCGTGAAGGGCTGCGAGAAGGCGATCGAGGCGTGCACCGCGGAGAGGTCGCAGCACTGCATTTCACCATCATCTTTCTAATATTATCATCACACGCTCGACTGATTGGCGATAAAAGAGGAGCGAAATCATTGCCCCCGAGCTCCGCGTTATTATCAGCACACATATGTGCAAACTTACATGTGTAACGCCCGTCATCAGCGCGACATCGTCGCGAGCCGTGAACTGCGCCGACGTGCTCTGACCACCACCGCTGCCGCCGCCACCAGTTCCTGTAGCTGCAATCACGCCTCCGACTCCTCCGGAAGTCGTCGTCTCGTCCTTCGCCTCTGGAATAGAGGAGGACGGCGTCGCCATCATCCTGCACAGGATTCGATTTTCATGGCTACAAGAGGGGAAAACGAAGAGGGCGCAAGAACGTTGCTCACTGCCAATCGCAGGTCTAGCCAGTAAATAGTTGGAATTTCGCAAAAAGAAAGAGCGTCGCTATAGTAGCCGCCAGGGAATTTCGCGTCGGTTCGTCTCCTCCTCCTCCTACGACGACAAACCAAGTCTCACTCACCCGAGTCCGGCGATCGTCTTCTCCTCGATCGTCTTGATCTCCGTCGACGCGCCAGTCGATGCCGCTCCTCCGCTGGCCGTCATGAGCGCCGCGTCCATCTCCGCATCCCTGGCCGCGGCCATCTCCCTGGAGCGCTGGTCCTTGGACGCGATGCGCGCCTCGCGCGGCGTCTTGCGCACCATCGTCGCCACCGTCGCTGCTGCTGCTGCTGCCGTCGCCGCCGGCTGCTGCTGCTGCTGCGGCTCCAAAGGAATGGGCGACTGCTTCTGCTCTTGCTGCTGACTGGCCGCCGTCGACCCACCGCCGCCGCCGCCCAACACCAAATCTCCGTCCTCATCTCCACCCAGCTGCACCATCATCTCGTCATCGAAGCGTGGACGCTTGTGCTCGCGCTGCGAACGCCGCAGCTCCGTCGGGCTGCAATGTCGTTGTTTGCGGCGGCTCTCACCTCCTCCCCTCGAGATCAGTGCCCGCGTGCAAGTCGGCGAGGCTTGGCGAGGTCATCGACTAATCCACTTTAATAAGACTTTTATCGAGATTAAGTGACTGACAGGCCTCGCTTAGCCTATGCGAGGCTCACCGAGCATCCAGCCTCGACAAAAGTCCTATTAAAGTGTACTAGTCGAGGACCTCGCCAAGCCTCGCCGACTTTCTTGCACGCGGGCACAGTGCGACGCACGATTCGTGTCCGCAGAGAGACAATTCCGAATGGCAAAGCCGTAGCCACAACACACGCACCTGGTGGTCGCGCTCGTCGACGCCTGCTGATGTTGTTGCGACTGCTGCTGCTGCTGCTGCTGCTGCTGCGACTGTTGGTCCTCCTCGACCTGCCGTTGCTGCTGATCCATGATGTATCGACCGATTCAGCGGTACTGCTCCCTGCGCCAAATACCACACGTACGCCAACCGCCCCTCTCATTCACTCTCCGATAGGTCCTGGCCACCGCAACCGTCGGTCAAAGTTCAAGTTCTCCAGAAGCAGCAGCAGCATCACCACCACCACCACTCTCTCGTTTTTGCATCCTCCCGCTCCACCACTTCATCCGCATCCTTCACACCGTGTGTCCTGGTCGTCTTCGTGCGCTCGTGTACAGTCCGGAGTGCTGTGCGAGTTTCGGGTGTGGACTCGATGAAATCGACTCTTCCAGATAATAAACATCTCTTTCTCTGTCCATCTCGTGGCCTAGAACATCTAACTCTGTGTGCGGTGGATCGCGTCTACGACCCTACTCCTCGTTCCCCCCACCCACCCCTCTCCTTCCTCTAGGTCTTCTCGCACTTCACTCATCCTGCTCTCTCGGAAACCTAGGGTCTGGGCGCTCGCTGAACACGTGCGTGAGGAGAGTGGAAGATGATGATGATGATGTGGGGGCGGCGGCGGGGAAGAACAGGGCGACGGCGACGAAGAAGATGATGGAGGTGGTCGTCTGTCGGTGCCTGTCTGCGCGATGGTGGTGGTGGATGGTTGTGTGGGTGTGTATGTGTGCGGGACGACAACTACTCGACGCTCGCGGTGGCTGCTGCTGGACGACAAACGACGAACGCGCACTGTCCTCTCTCACTCTCTAAGCCTTGAAGGAGGCGAGGAAGCCGGTGACGAGCTCCTTGAGCTTGGCGTCCGTCGCGGGCGTGATCTGGCCCTCCTCGCGGATGGTCTTCAACAGGTCCTGCTGCGTGGAGCGGATGTGCGCCAGGAACTGCTTCTCGAAGGTCGTGATCAGCGTCGGCTCGAGCTTGTCGAGGTAGCCACGCACGCCGGCGTAGATCACCGCGACCTGCTCCTCGATGGCCATGGGCTGGTACTGGCCCTGCTTCAGGAGCTCCGTCAGGCGGACGCCGCGCGAGAGCAGCTGCTGCGTCGACGCGTCGAGGTCGGAGCCGAACTGCGCGAACGCGGCCACCTCACGGTACTGCGCCAGCTCGAGCTTCATCGAGCCGGCCACCTGAACGGAAGGGGCGTCATCTCCTCCGCATTTCTTTCTCTCCTCAAACCTGCTTCATGGCCTTGGTCTGGGCGGCCGATCCGACACGCGACACCGAGAGACCGACGTTGATCGCCGGACGCACACCCTTGTAGAAGAGCTCAGTCTCGAGGAAGATCTGGCCGTCCGTGATGGAGATCACGTTCGTCGGAATGTAGGCCGACACGTCACCAGCCTGTAGCAGCGCGCTCTCCGCTTTGCGACCACCCCCTCCCCTCTCCCGCACCTGAGTCTCGATGACGGGCAGCGCGGTGAGCGATCCACCTCCCAGCGAGTTGTTCATCTTGGCGGCACGCTCGAGCAGACGCGAGTGCAGGTAGAACACGTCTCCGGGGTAGGCCTCACGACCGGGCGGACGACGCAGCAGAAGCGACATCTGTGAATCGTCGCCAGTCATTTTGCACACACACCACTTATGTTGCGTCTCGAACCTGACGGTAGGCGACGGCCTGCTTCGACAAGTCGTCGTAGATGATGAGCGCGTGCTTGCCGTTGTCGCGGAAGTACTCGCCCATGGCGCATCCCGAGTACGGCGCCAGGTACTGGAGCGGCGCCGCGTCCGAGGCGGTGGCCGACACGATGATCGTGTAGTTGATGGCGCCCGCGTCCGTCAGACGCTTGACGATCTGGGCGACCGTGGATCGCTTCTGGCCGATGGCGACGTAGATGCAGTAGAGCTTCTTCTTCTCGTCGGCCGCGTCGTTGAAGCGCTTCTGGTTGATGATCGTGTCGATCGCAATCGCCGTCTTGCCTGCGTATTAATCGTATTGCACCGCTCCCCTTTAACGAGAAGGCTCTCCGCGCCTCGTTACCGGTCTGACGATCGCCGATGATGAGCTCACGCTGACCACGGCCGATCGGCACCAGCGAGTCGACGGCCTTGACTCCGGTGAGCATCGGCTCGCGCACCGAGAGACGCGGGATGATGCCTGGCGCCTTGACGCCGACACGCGAGCGCTGCTGAAAATCATCGTGCGTGAAACGAAGGTCACGCAGCAGTCCTTCTTCTTCTTCTTGCCTTCGAGGCGATCGGACCCTTGCCGTCGATCGGGTTTCCGAGCGCATCGACGACACGACCCAGAAGGCCCTCGCCGACGGGCACGTCCACGATGGCGCCGGTACGCTTGACGACGTCACCCTCGCGAATCACCTGCATTCGCGCCGTACTCGGTGATGCAGACGAGAACAAGTCCGACCTTATCGTTACCGAACACGACCACACCGACGTTGTCCGGCTCCAAGTTGAGCGCCATTCCCTGGAATTTCGCGAGTCTCCCCTCGAGTCTTCAGCAAGATCGACGAACCTTCATTCCACCCGAGAACTCCACCATCTCCTCGGCCTGCACGTTCTTGAGACCGTAGACACGCGCGATACCGTCACCGATCGACAGCACCTTGCCCGTCTCCTCCAGGTTGACCGCCGTGTCCTGCGCGTCGCCGTCTCGTCTTCTCGCAAACAAGACCGCCAAGAAACCTGGCCAAGGATGCGCTCCTCGAGGATCTTGGAGACTTCGGCGCCGGACGCCGCCATTGCGCGCGCCGACGTTTGCAGGCCATTCTGCGCAACCTGTAATCCACTTGAATTCTCGAGGCACGTTGACGGCCACCCACACGAACGGTCGAGCCGAGCGACGCGAGAAGACGCTTCGAGAGCATGACAGCTGGCGAAAGCTACCCTGCAAGTGCTGAATTTCTTGCATGCGACGATTCCCAGAGGGCGAAAAGCACGAAGAACTTGGAGAAATCACAACACAGTGTCTGGACCGCCGCTGCGGGTTGCATTCTCCGCGTCGAGGCGGGGGGCCATTCCAGTCACTAGGCTCTCGCCACGAAGGCCCCCTTACTTGTGCAAAATGCAGACGACGCTCACGGTGGTCGTACGCGATTTGACTCGCTGCCAACGATCGATGGCAATCCACACTTTGCAGGGTTCCCACGCGAAAATATGCATTTCCCACGCAAGAACATGCAGTTCCCACGCGAGGACATGCAGTTTCCACATGAGAACGTGCATTCCTCACATGAGAATGTGCATATTTTTGGCAACAGCAAACTGGGGGCTTTGGCGCCGCGCACTATGCGCAAATCCCAGTACGAACAGTGATTTCTAAGTTTCATATTATCTTAAATTACAATCCACTAGTCAACTCTTTCGAACGTTTTGCTCTTTTCCTACACTCTCCCATGGCATCCGACGTCGGCGCACCTTGAAGAGGGATATTCAAAGGAATGTCGAGGACCGTCTTGCAGGGCAGCGATTGCGAACAGACAGACTAGTTGTCCCGTGAATCGTGCTGTGTCGTTTGACTACTTTCTTATTTGCACGCTGGCAACGGGTGGATTCGAACAGTGGACGTTCGTGCAGACCGTTTCTTGTAGTTGCATCCTTCCTGGGTTTTTCTCTTGGTCTCCCTGAACTCCTTCCTTGGTTCTGGCGTCTTTGCTTCTAGTGCTCATCACAAATGCCTTCCTCCCGCTGCCTGACTGGGTGGAGGGGGTGTCCGTTCGGTTGTTCCTCTCTACCCGACTCGTCATAGTCGTCGTCGTCGTCGTCGTTGTCGTCTCTTCCCTTGGGTGGGGTCGCCGAGGCGCCCGAGAGACAATCGAATTTCCCCCCGGCGCCCGTCCGCCTCGCAGGGTTCGTCTCCTTTTTCGTGCGTCGGCTGGCTGGTTGACGGGGCAGGGAACAAGGTGTGAGTGCTTCTCCTTCCTCTGCTTCGGGCCCCAGCTTCTCTTCCTCCTCCTCCTCCTCCTCCCCCCACTGGGCGCGCCTCAAATCAATGATGGCGCGACGCGGTGTGTAGGCTGCTGCTGCCGCCGCTGCTGCAGTAGTGTGTCCAGCCGCCCTGCGGAGGAGCAGCCGCGTCCCGAGGGGCCTAGCGCCCACTGCTGCTGCTGCTGCTGCCTTCTTCCTTGCTGCCTTCCCCACCCCCTTCCCTCTCTTCCTCTCTTCGCCTCCGTCTTCCTCCTGGCCACACCGCCCGGCTTTCCTATACATTGCTGAGTCGCCGCCGCCGTCGCCTTCTTCTTCTTCGTCTCCTCTCCACGGAAAGAAGAACCACCGACAAGACAGCCGGGGCAGCAGCAGCAGCAGCGGCAGCGGCACTTCGACTCCCTCTTCTTCGTCAACTGTGAACAGGCGGACGAGTCGCGAAACGAGCGAGGACGACGGCCGACGCGGTGAACGGTGGCGCTTCGGCTTCGGCCGAGCCGGCCGCCGCCACATCCTCTTCGAGCGCGGCGAACGGATGGCGCCCGCCCTCATATCAGTCGGTGCAGCAAAAGACGTCCGGAGGAGGCGGAGGGAGCACGTCCCTCGTTGCGCCACTGCCGACCTCGGTGCTAAAGTCGACCGTCGCGCAGCTCGAGGCGTCCATCTCTCTGGACCTCACCGTGGCGGCGCAGCGCGAGGTCCGTTCGCTTTACTCCTCTACGCGTGCTCTCTCGCATGCCCTCGAATTTAATCTACCGACAGAGATGGCGACGGCAGCAGTGCCTCGGAGCAATTCCTTGTCACAGAGCCTGCGAACATGAAACATTACTCATTTCATGACAGAGCTTGTGTCGCCGAGCCAAAAAAACCGCAATCAAATATTTAGGCCTCGTTCTTGCGCATGATCGATCGCAAGGCACCGGTTCTCTATGAGCATGCCGTCGTTCTAAACGCCATCCGTCGCTACGAGCTCTTCTGGCTTCCTCTCCAGGTCTTTTCCCATTATTATACATCAATAATGATCGATCCACTCAGGCCCAGGCAGACACGTCCACCCAAAGTCTATTAGTTCCACCGCTCGACGTCCACTGGGTATGGCACACGCACATGCTGTCGCCCACCACCTACGCCATGGTTTCATTTCCCCTTTTTAGTGTAATGATCTACGATGAATGAATCGCCTAGGACTGCAAACAACTGGTCGGTCGCGTCATTGATCACCGTCTTCCGTCGGCTGACGAAATCCAACGCGCCTATGAAGCCTCGGTTGCGGCCTGGACGAAGATCGCTGGACCTGATGTAACTGCACTCTGACTTTTGTATGAGGGGGAAAGGCGCTGTTCAGGAGCCATACGACATTCTGTCGTCGCCGCCGACGCTGCGTTCCGCCCAGAATGCGCACAAGCAGCGCAGCTCCTACGACATCGCGTCCGCAGTGCAGCGTCAGCGCAATTTCAACTATCAGGTGCGCGTGGTGATTCATCGTCTCGATAATGATGGGAACTGATTGGACGAATGTTGACATCGGAAACGGGGAATGCCCTCCTCTCCTTCGCTGTCTTGTTGACCTCCTCTAAGGCTGACAGCCAGAACGTGTGACGACGACTCTCCATTTGAGGTCTCCCTTCCGCACTACACCTCGGCGAAGTTCGTCGCCGCCGCCCTGCAACGCTACCTGCACTTCTTGCAACTGAAGCAGACCTACGGCGCCGAGTTCCTCACGCCGGCCTACGACTTTGATCTCGTGTGGCACGCCCATCAAGTCCATCCCAGCGCCTACGAGCGCGACTGCACCGCGATCCTCGGGAAGGTGCTCCGGCACGACGACTCGGTCGACGATCGATCGACGGGATCGAAACTGCTGACCGGCGAGAGTGCAACCAAGCAACTCTGGCAGACCCACTTCCCGGACGAGCCGTTCTGGCGAAGGGGCGCCATGTTTCGAGGGCACGTCGCGCCGGCGCTGCTCGGTCTGGAGACGAGCGATGTTGCGAGTGCGACGGGATACGGCGAACTGCGCGTGCCGTCGATTTCGCTGCGAGACCTGCCCGTGCAGCGCCAACACCTGAGGCTGCGACTGTCGTACGGAAGGAAGAAGATGACCACGTTCAACGCGGATCTCAGTCAGAAACAGGTACGCCGTCGCGCGCTCACCACACACACGCATACCACCGATTCCCTCCTCGTCTTCAATTCACGATTTTCCTCCTTTTGGCGGCGATTTCGGCAACTCGAGCGTGCTGCCCGTCAAACGGTTGCGTCTTCTCTCGGCATCCGATCCCCGTCAATTGCCTTCTGTGGCGCTTTTCGCCTCATTTTCCATTCAGCAGATTAGGAATTTGATTGCCGTTCAATTGCGTACTCTCTACTTCTTTCTCTGGGAATGAAACACCATCAGTCATCATGACGCGTGTTCCTTACGCTCCGTCAATCACCACGACCAATGTCGTCGAGACGTATCAACGACAGACTGAGGTGTCTTCGCCGTCGTCGTCGTCGTATTGATGACGAGATTTCATTGTCACTCAGTCAGTCAGTCAGCAAGTCTGTCTGTTGTAATCGTCCCTGTCAGGGTTTATTGACGCACGCCGGCCTTCTTCTTTCTCCCCCCCCCCTCCCTCCCTCCCTCCTCCCTCGCTCAGGAATGTCTCCTCTCTCTGCGACAGGTGACCCGCGCCGGCTTCTCGCTGGTCTGGCAGCCGACCGACGCGTCGCAGTCCGCCTCCATCCTGCGCTTCCCCTTCGAGCGGCGACTCGAACGGGACCTGCTCGTCGAGCTCGACCTATATGACAAGCTGCTGCTCCAGCGCAAGGATCTCGTCCGTCTCCAGGCCCACATTCCGCTGGCACAGCTGCTCGGCGACAACAAGGACAGCCGACCGGGACAGACGCACGCCGTGGAGCTGACACTGACAGCCAAAGACGGAACAGCAGCGGCGGACGCGACAGACAGGAATGGGAACAGCAGACAGGACGCGAACCAACAACAGCAGCAGCAACTTGCGGCTCGAGCGACGCTCGTCACATCGTGAGCACCTTTCTGTTCCGACTACGAAAATCCGCCCCCTCTCATTCTCTCTTCTCGATCCATGACAGCGAGCAGCATCGGAATCTAGCTTGTTTTGAGCCAAAAAATCAGGCCACCGCTTCCTTTCGACCCGATCCTCTTGCAGCGTGGCGGTCACTCGCGAGCTCCAGCTCTCGGTCGGCGAGTTCACCGAGCTGCTGGTCGGCGGCGCCGGCGACACGTCCCGTCTGTTCGCCTTGTGCCAGGCCGCCTCCCTGCAGCGCAACCTCTTCTCGCAGTCCTCGTCCGCCCAGCCGGTCAGCGTGCATGTGGCGACGCACGCGCTCACCGACGTCCGCGACGGCCAGCGCTTCGTCGTCCAGATCGTGCACGCCGCGGGCCCCCTGCTCTCGGCCGTTCTGGTCTGGGCGGGCGCGGGCGCCGCCGACCAAAGGCTCGTCGCGATGGCGCATCTCGTTGGGGCGGACTCCCTTCCGACCAGAGACCAACTCGATCCGGCGCTCGCCTTCCTGCCGCATCTATCGACGGCGGACGAGCGCGCGTTCGTCGTGCTCAACCGGGACGGCGACTACGCCATCGTGAAGGGGAAGTGGAACGGCTTCGCGCGCAAACAGCTCGCCGTGAAGACGAAGAAGGCGAAGCCCGGCAGCCCCGGACGGCTGCAGATCGAGGCGTTCAACCTGCTGAAGAACACGGTGCAAAAGTTCGAGGTGCCCAGCGCGGACGGCAGCACGGTCTTCGTGATCGGCGAGGCGCAAGCCCAACTGTCGGGACGACGCGTCGACTGTCGATCGGCGCACACGGCCGAGTCGCTGGCCGCCGTCTTTGCGGTCTCCACCCTGTTCGTCCTGTGCAATCCGGACAAGATTCGACTGCGCACGGACGCCACGACCGTTGGACTGCAGGCGCACCGGTGGCCGTTGACGCTGGCGTCTGGCTATGGACGGCCGCAGGCGCCGACCAATCGGTGAGCGCCATCTTCTCCCCCCTTTCATCTTGCCTTCCTTGGAGAAGCGTCGAGGATGGGGGATTAATTTAACGGGGCGAGATAGCACATGAAACGAGAGACACGTGACACCAGAAAATATTTGGTGTCTCTCGTTTTCTCACGCACTCTTGCCCCCGGTTCAATTGATCCCCCGTGCTCGACGCTTTCCAGTTTTCCTTTTTCGTCCGAAGGCAGACGATCGATCGTGTCATAGAGGATCAAATTCGATGCAAGTGATTGAGTGCAACTCCGTTTTGACGAGTTCTAGACTCCTCGCCACATCTACGGCTTGCTCACGTTGTCTCATCTCAAGAAATGCTCTTTTGCCGATATTTAAATGGTAGCTGACTGTACATAGATTGTTGACATTCATAAGGGCGTAACTCATCGCGCGGGCATATGACTGTAGCACATACATAG
>JACMII010000151.1:0-23429 GCA_014805405.1 Bunonema sp. RGD898 | reverse complement strand
GCTGACTGTACATAGATTGTTGACATTCATAAGGGCGTAACTCATCGCGCGGGCATATGACTGTAGCACATACATAGCAGGTCGTCACGGAAGAGGAGTGTAGTCGATTTGCTCACTCCCGTTTTCCACACTAATGACCTGAAAATTTCAGCTCCCTGGCCGGGATCGCTGACGGCTCCGTGGACGCAGCACTTCCTTCCATGCTCGCCACAATGTGCAGCGTCGAGTCCGGTTGCTGCACGGCCGCCGGCGCGTCGTGCGGCGCCTCTTGCGGTGCATGCGTACGTGCCACTCTTCCCTCTTGCATTTGCATCTGCATCATCTTCTTCTTCCTCCTCCTCCTCCTCCTCATCATCATCATCATCATCATCAGCATGCACGTCATGCCATATTGCAGGGCGCGTGCGGCGGATGTGGAGGATGCGGCGGCTGTGGAGCAGGATGCGCGGGCTGCGGCGCGTGAATGAAATTCACGACACGATGGATTTTCCCCACGATTACTCTTAAGAAGAAGAAGAAGACGACGACAGGCTGGAGACAGTGGCTAGAGCGGTTTGTCCGTCTTTCCCCCTCCGAACCACACTTCTCTTCCCTTTTCCGTGAAGACTTTTAGCGAAAAACGGTCCGATGATGGCGATCATACAGGCTTTGTATGATTCTCCCAGGACAACATGATGATGTATTTTGATGTATCATCTTCCCCTCTCGGACACATCCGGTGCTGACTCTTCTTCTCCTTGTCGTCTCGGATGACGACGGCCCAAATCGCAAATATACCAAACTGCACTTTTCCCCTTCTTCGACAAACACGGACAGACATAATAGTGGACGCGGACGAGTGAGATGATAATGGAATAATAAATCTTCTGCTCTCCCTTCACCCTCGTCATCTGCTCTTTTCTCTTCATAATCATGATGATGACGTCCCGACCGACCGACCATTCGATTGTGCGGAAACCTTGCAATATGTGTATGTGTGTGTGCTTCGTTCAGTTTGCTCTCTTGCTCAAATCAATATTAATGGGGCCGTATTAGTGTGTGTCCAGTGTGCTGTCTCTCCGAGGCGTATGAATGTGAAATTACGGGCTTCTTTCTCTCCAGAAGGAAGGGGAATGTGTGCGCTAGGTCCTCAGATATGACGTTCCTTTCTCCTCCTCCCCTCCCTTTCCACCATTTTCCTCTAACACACACGAAACTCTGACAGTGAAATAAAGCCCGAGGCTAGGGACGCACATCATCCAATAAACACAGGCGTCGCCGCTATCATCGCTGATCTCTTCTATAAATACAGTGCCGATTTCCGAGAGAGGGAGAGAGAGAGCAAGCGAAAGGGTGCGAGAGAGAGAGACGGGTCAGGCTGTCGCTGAGAGCACTTATCTTATTTCGATCATTCTTCCTCGACTTTCCGTGCCCATTTCCTCGCTCTTTATGGTGGCCAAACGGAGTAGGGTGGCAACGTGCGTGTGCGGTGCGGGTAAAACGACGGGTGCCGGCCTCTTACTTGCTCGCTTCCTCTCAACATCCTCATCATCATCACAATGAACGTGTGCGTGCGCGTGTCCTTCTTCTTCTCCTCCTTTCTGAAATGCGCCCACCACCAGACCGAGTCGTAGAAACCAAGGAGTGAAGAAGAAGAGGCGACGAAGTGGAGAGTGGGTGTGCGGCGGCGGCCGCGATTAGGTCGGGCAGCACGGCTTTCTCGTCGACTCGCTCGTCGACGTCAGGTCGACGCCTGGAAACGTGCTCATCACACTATCCTCCTCCCCCGTCGAAGCCTCGCGCAGTCGGAATTCTCGTCTTACTCACAAATCCGAAACCCCGCCACATATCCATTTGTGAAGCCAAGAAAGCAGCGGACACTGACCAGCGGGGATGTGCGGGACGGGCCGGTCGGCGCCGACGTGCTTCTGCGACACGCACTTGTAGATCTCGGTCAGGATGTTGGTGAAGGCGGCCTCGACGTTCGTCGAGTCCAGTGCGGACGTCTCGATGAACGAGAGCTGGTTCTTCACGGCGTAGGCCTTCGCCTCGTCCGTCGGGACGGCGCGTAGGTGCCGGAGGTCCGACTTGTTGCCGACGAGCATGATGACGATGTTCTGGTCGGCGTGGTCGCGCAGCTCTTTCAGCCAGCGCTCCACGTTCTCGTAGGTCATGTGCTTGGCTGCAAGTCTCCATTTCATTCTGGAGACGCGCACGCGCATGCGTACCGATGTCATAGACGAGCAGAGCGCCCACGGCACCTCGATAGTAAGCCGACGTGATGGCGCGGTAGCGCTCCTGACCGGCCGTATCCCAGATTTGCGCCTTCACCGTCTTACCCTCCACCTGCATTCGGAGGACAATCCTTCGTTAGAGATCGTCAAAATCCCGCTCGCCTGGATGGAGCGTGTGGCGAACTCGACGCCGATCGTCGACTTCGACTCGAGATTGAACTCATTGCGCGTGAAGCGCGAAAGCAGGTTGGACTTTCCCACGCCCGAGTCGCCAATCAACACCACTGAACACGGTCGCGCCGGTGTCGCCTCGTTCAATCCCAACGTTCTCACCTTTGAAGAGATAGTCGTAGTCGTCCTGACCCATCTGTGCTGCTGCTGCTACTCGCTGGAGCTCCTCCCTCCTTCCTCTCGCTCCTCTTCTTCCTCTTCCTTGGGCTCTGCAAAAATCACCATCTCAGCTATTCGCTGCCATCACTGCAAAATCGGGCAAATGTCGTGCCGGGGATGGATAAATGCGCAATAAAATCGATCAATCATCAGAAGTGTGTGGCGAAATGCGCGCGCGCGCTCACGCCTCACGCTATGTGTCATCCGCTCTCCGACTGGGGGAATTTCGCCGCTGCTGCTGCTGCCGCGGCGCTGCATCCATCAAAACGTCCTGCTGCCGACGAGGATGATGAGTCGTCATCATACCGCGCGCGCGCACACACACACACATATACAGACGGACGACACCGCGATACACGCAAGCGAGCGCACACGTGAACGTGCGCAAGTGACGACCGGTCAATGTGACCGCCGTCGTCGTCGCCGCTCACCGGGCAAGGGAAAGCCCTTCACGCGCCCGTCGGGTCCCACCACGAGCCGCCTCGCGTTCAGGGACGCGTCTTTTCACGGCCCAAATGCCGATATCGAAACGGGGGGTATCGGGCTAGACCTTTTAGCACTCGCGTGCAGACGATATGACCTCTTACGCAACTGGTCGTGTTGCGAAAGTTAACGAACCCAAGACTCATGGCTGGTAGCCATGTGCGTCCCCTCGGGGCTTGCGTTACAATGAGTCATCCTCGCCTTCTAGGGTGACGTTTATCGCGACTATACAAGTCAAATACCTTCAATGCCCCTCAACAGCGCCGCCCTTTCCCTCCAGATCCAGCGGGGTTGGAGAATCGCGCATGCAAATAGCTGCCACAGCAACGCCACTCTATCTCTAACTTCATCGTCAAACGTTCAACAGCAACGGGTGCGTCTTTTTCCTCCTCGGGCTGTAGAGAGTTCGGGAGCGCTTGTATAGTTCGTTTGTATGATGTCAAATCTTGTTGGGAAGGCTAAGGAGCAACGGAAATCTGACTTCCTCTGCAACGGATTGGTGCTTGTTGATGTGGCGTCGTAGTGTGTGTGTGCGCGCGCGGAAATCGTAGCCTTCTTTCGAGAACGACAAGTGTTCGACGAGAAAGGAGAGAAATCATGTTCTTTCTCATGCTCCTCATCCTCCCCTCCGAAGAGAACAACAACGGCCCTTTGCTTGGTGGTGCGGGGCGGCAGAGAGAGAAAAATGGTGTGCGGCCGGGGGCGGGCGGGCGGGCGGGCGGGCGGACGGACGGGGCTGTTTTACCGGAAAAAAGACCCCTAGACGGTGAGCGACATGATCGCGTTGACGATGTCGTTCTCGGAACTCTTGAGCGCGCGGATGGCCTTGTTGCGCGAGACGTTCGCTTGCGACATCACCAGCTCGATGTCCTTGTCCTCGATGCCGGTGGCGTCCTCGTCGGCTGCGCCCGCCTCCTCGTCATCCTCCTGGAGCGTGCTCAGATGGGCGCCGCCCTTCACCTTGTCCGTGTCCGCCAGATCGCTCTGGCGCATCCGGTCCAGCATGTTGATCTGTATGGTTCTCCGTTTGGCCGACCCCGCACCAAACGCTTGCAGCGGACCTGCGAGTGCTGCGACAGGTCCTCGATCTTGGCCTCGCCGAAGACGATGTACGTGTCCGAGCCGGGCGACTTGTACACGTCCGGCTTGTTGATCACGAACAGGATGTTCTTCGACTTGCGGATGCAGACCCGCGACACGCCGTGCACCTGCAGTCGCTCGGTTGCATCGAACTCGAAACCCCCCCCCCTCTTCGTTGCGTGCCCACTGACCTGCTTGAGTCCGAGCTTGGAGAAGAGCTTGCGGGCCTTCTTCTCGCTGCGCGACTGCTTGCCGCTCGCCGCGCGCTCCACCTGCTCGCCGAGACCGGCGGCCTCGGCGACGGCGCGCTGCTGCGCGGTCAGCTCGCCGGCTCCGTCCTCCAGGTCGGGCACCGCATCGTCGGCATCTTCATCAACTCGATCGTGCCTGTGCTACCGCTCGCGCTTACCGCTGTCCGACTCGTCCTCGGTGGTCGTCGTCTTGGCGTGCTCCTTCTCGGCCCGACGCTCCTCCTCCTTCTTCTGGACCTTCTGCTGGGGCTTCTTCGCTGTCGCCACCATCTTGCTTGCTTGCTCGCTGTTGCTGCTGCGCACGCTGACCCTGAAAGACACTCAGTCGTCGTCTCCAACAACCACCGCCACCAGATCCTCGTATCACCACCACCACCAAAATAGCTCCCGGTGCAAGAGACGCAACCGTCGCATCATCATCATCAAGACAAGAGGACTCGTTCGCGGCACGTTTCCGGAATTTCTTCCTCTTTCAGTCTCACCTGGCATTGTCTCTCTCGGGCTCATCATCATAAGTGCGACGTGCGGGTGTGTCTCCTCTATTTGTATACGATGTCACAATCGCGTGGTGGGAATGAATGTGTGTGAGTGGGTGGCGTGTATGATCGATCCATCATCCGTGTATCGTGCACATTCTTTTTGCCTCTCTCAAAAGATTAGAGTTCTCTTCGCTACTACGTCGCCTCAGTTCTCTTCCCTTTCACTCTGGGCCATCTCTGGCACTCGACTCGGCTCGTCGTTGACGTCTCCCCTAACTTGCGAGAGACGTCTGGGCACTGAGTCGTCAGCCACTTACAATCGTGTTGAAAATGATCGAGTCCAGACTACGTGCTTTTGATGTGTGTATCTCTCACTCTTCCACGCCCGGGCCTGTCGCCGCCGTCCTTTCCGCTTCTCCCTCCTCCTGCTCTTGAAAGCCGTGACCCCAGGGACTAGCATGCCCGTCCGTCTGTACATCTCTCTCTCTGCCTCGCCGCGCTACCGCTCCTCCTCTTCTCTCTCAGCTTCTACACATGATGGTGGCGGTCCTCTTAAGGCTGCTTCTGCTTGGCTCCCATCTTCCTCTTGCAGACTGTCACTCTCGTGCTATGTACAGGCCCGTTCGTCTCGTTCTCTACTCGTTGCCGAATCCCTCGGTCATCTCGATGGCCTGCGTCAGCTTCTTCGCCAGCTCGTCGTACGTCTTGTACGGCGGCAGGTCGAGGCGGTTGAAGCAGGTGTGCGAGCGCGGCAGCCAGTTCTCCTTGCCCACCCTGTCATCGCGTTTTCGCACTTCACAGTAGCCCCAGCCCTTCTGTTACCTTTCGATGCAGAAGAGCTGCGGCCCGGTGGATCCCATCAGCTCGCCGAATCCTCCAACCGGCACTCGACACGTGCCCGTGACGAATTGCAGCAGTCGGGCGCGCTTCTCCTGGTCCAGCGAGCGGACCCACTGCCAGAACCAGACCACCTGCTTCGACTGGACCGAGTAGTGGCGGTAGACCGTGTTCCGCTGCCAGTCGTCCACGTCCACGTCTTGCATGCCGCAGAGGAGGAGTTCGAGCTCGCGCTCGTCAAAGTACTGGAGCCACTCGATGGGGAAGACCGAGTTGAAGCCCTCGAAGAAGGCCTTGGTCTGCTCCTCGACGCCGCGGTTGAAGCGCCATTCGACCAGCAGCTCGAGGTACTCGAGCTTGTTCTCCTGCGTGACGGGAATGTCGCGGCCGCCCTCCTTCAGATCGTGCGACTTCAGCTCGCCGAGCAGCTCGTAGTCCGCCACGAAGAAAAGCTCCATCTGGCACTCGTCGATATCATTGTCGCGGATCCAGATCAGAGAGTTGTAGAACTCGGCGTCCACCGCTTCCAGATCCTGACAGAGAGTGAGCGGTTCATCAGCCCTCCACAGTCGGCATCAAAGTCACATACATTGAGCGTGAGCCGCTTGTTGAGCATCTTCTTGTAGAAGGGCATCGTGAAGCCCGAGTAGATGAATTTGCCGTGGAAGAGGGCCTGCAAATGTCGTCCCTCCCCCGTCGTGTCGTGAAGACGCTCACCATTGCGATGAACCGTCCGATGAACTTGAAGTAGTTCAGATGATCCGGGTTGATGAACGAGGCGGGATTGATCGTGAGCGAGTAGTTCGAGTTGCCGGCGTACATGAAGAGGCAGTACATCGGGTTGAGGACCTCGTGCGACAGGAGGAAGAACCATTCCCTGCAGCAGCACCCTCGCTTTGTTTGCCTCCTCTCTCCACCCCCTCCAGCCTGCCCGCCCGCGCTCACCTCGCCACTCCGCCATAGTCGAGCCCTTCCTCCCCGCGGAACTGGATGTAGAGCCGACGGCGGAGGTCGACCGCATTTCGACGCATCACCTCGCCGAACGAGTCCTCGAACAGGGTGCCGCGTCCGACCGTCAGCTTGACGTGCGACGGCACCGAGTTCGACAGGCAGAGGTAGCGGAACTGGGCGATCTTCCAGCGGAACGAGCGCTCGTAGTTCGACGTCACCGAGCCCACCGGACGACCCGTTCGCGGGTCGTTGTACGTTGTCGACTTGGTGTTGTGGTCAATGAAGAAGGGCACGCCCTGCTCGGTGAACCGCATCTCCCAGCCGGACGGGAGGGGTTGGTCCGAGACGCCCTGCGTTCGTGGGTCCTCCCACTGCGTGGTCTTGTTGATGTGATTGACGAAATAGGTGCGTCCGGTCGACGGATCGACGCGTCGCTCGAAGCCCTCGGGCAGCGGTCCGAGCGGGTCGTCCGACGAGACGTTCGTGTTCGCGTGCAGAAGGAAGCGCTGCTGCCACTGATGTCTGGCCGTCGAGCGTCCCTGTTGCCATTGCTCGTGCGCCTCGAGCATGTCGGCGGTCGGTCGCTGCCAGGTGGTCGTCCGCGTGTTGTGGTCCACGTAGTACACTCGGCCTCGTGGGTCGCGACGCATCTCCCAGCTGCAAATCGTGTGGTTCTCCATTGTGGGCCGCACGAAATTACCCCGCCGGAAGGGGCATGTTCGACGGACGTTCCCAGGTCGTCGACTTGGTCGTGTGGTCCACGTAGTACTTGCGGCCGTACGCGTCGAAGCGCATCTCCCAGCCGGTCGGCAGTTGTTCCTGCAATTTCTCTTCGTTCGAAATTGTAATCGTGTGACGCGCTATGCTCGATCGTTTAGTGATTTCTGCGCTTTCGTCATGCAAACTCCGAATATGGCCAGGTTTCGCAATAAGACCACGATACACACACGCACACTCGATGATCGCCTACTGCGTCAGAATCCTGATTACCTCCACTTGCGTAGTGGTGGTGGCGCCCGAGCTGGTCGCCGTCGCCGTTCCGGCGCCCGTCGCCTGACTGGACGTGCCCACCGCGTTGTTCGCGTCAAGGTTGTTCGGGACCGGCGGCAGGGGCACCAGCGTGTCACGTGACTTGCCATTGGCGTGCGGCGGCGGACGTGGCGGGAGAGGCACTCCGTTCGAGGTGCTCGGCTCGGGCTCCGTAGCCGAGCGCTGGGAATTATGCCCAGCGCTCTGGCGTCGGCGTCGAAGGCAGCCCTTCACCGAGATGTTCAGCTCTCCAGGCGGCGTTGAAGAGGAGGAGGAGGAGGAAGAGGAGGGCCCGTCGCGGACGAGGCTCAAGCGCATGGGCGCCGTGTTGACTGCAGTATTTGTCCGGTGGAAACCATTCAAGAGCGAGCCTATTTACATTCGCCCTGCTGGTTGCGCGTCAGACTCGAGATCTTGAGGATCGCCGAGGCCAGAGGCGTATCGCGGACGACACCCTTCTGCACGACGCGGAACTGCACGGTGGAGTGCTCGTTGACGGGCAGCGTCAGGTGCGCCCCGTCCCAGGTCCATGTCTTCTTCTTGGGCGCCGTCTTCTGGACCACCTGTGGGCGATGACGTAATTTTGTGGTTTCGCCAAGATCAGAAAACGGGCTCACCCGTTCACCGTCGCTCTTCTCCACCGAGGCCTCGACGTAGACCGAGGGCGGCTTGTGCAGCAGGCCCGTGCCGTTCACGGTGAGCTGCGCCGAGAGGACTGAAGGAGGGGAAATTGTGAGAACTCATTTTAATAATCATCTCGACGACGATGCGTCATACGCCCTTACCCGAAATCCTGATGTTGACGGCTGGCGACGCGACCGAATTCCCGGCGCTATCGCTGTTCGCCGTCGCGGCCGGCACGATCGTCACGGTGGTTGATGACGAATTGTGCTGCTGCTGATGATGATTTTCCGATCCCTCGGCCGTCGGCGCCGCCACGGTCACGCCGTCCTCGGCAAGCACCATTTCGTCTGCAAGAAGTCAAGCTAGAATTTTATTGCCTAAAATCGAGGAAGAAAGGGAGAGTGAGCGTGCGCGCGGGCGCGTGGGTGTTCACTTCATCATGCCGCCGGTGTGATAGCGCAGCACGGAGAAAGCGACGGCATACACACACACGCACAGACGCACCAACACTTACGCGGCCGCAGCGCAGGCAGGCAGGCAGGCAGGAGAAGTGAGTGTGCAAGCGCAAGACCCTGACGATCAGGGCGTCGAGAGGGTGCGCGTAAAACGCAGACCGACGGAAGGTGTTTGTTGAGGGTGGAAACTGGAATTCGGGACGCAGCGAAGCACACACTACTTCTTTTTCTCCTTCTTCTGTTGCTGACGAGCGAGGAAGAGAGATGTTATTGGCGTTTGCGTACGTCGGCGTGCACCGTGTTTGCCTCCTCCGGTTTTTGGTCATTTCTCTACGGCGGGGAATGCAAATCGCGCACCGGCCCTCTGTTTTTGGATTTCTTTTGTGTGCACTCGCTGGCTCTCTCTCTCTTGCTTCGTACTTCACCGAACTTTGAACAATTCGCGTCCATTCTCGCAAGCACCTTCGTCATCAGTAACTCTGCTAAGGCGTGTTGTCCTGACAACGCGCGCCGAATTTCGTAACCGAACTCCCCCGCTTACCGACCAGGCACGTGGTGGCGGTTTTCATTCTCCCTCTCCTCCCCCCATTGCATTCTTCCCGCGCTCGACTGACACCGTAGCCCTGCTCTCCGTTCTTCTTGCTCTTCCCATGCTCGTGGTGGGCCGTCTCCCATTCCAATTGCGCTAGCTCTTTCTCGCTTCTCGTCTCCACCCTCGCCACGCTCTTTCGCCTCGCGTCGCGCCGCCTCGCGGCCTCTTAGCGCGACGTGCTATTTCGCCAGCGCGCCGGCGCTCCCATGCGCCTTGCCTCCTCCGCGCCGCGCTCAGCAAACCCGCGCCGCACACTCACACTGACATTCTCCATCCCGTCCTCGCCTTCTCGCTTCCCTTCCTCCTCTCACCATCCGAGTTCACGCGGACCTCCTCACCTCGTTCGATCGCGCCCGAGACCAAGACGTCACCGCGTATTATCAGCGGTCCCGGTCACTTCTACCGTCTTCTTTCACTCCCCCTCCCTCAGACAGTCTTATCGCGGTCCTCCTTCTATCCAGAGACGATCCCATTTTATTCCTTCGCGTCCTACAGGTCCTCGTCTCTACACCGCCGTCGCTGCCTCGTGTCCTCTCCAGTCCGATAGCAGCATCACAGCCGAAGTACTTCGTCTCGTTGTCACCGCTTCGTCTTCCGACTCTCTCCCCGTCTCCACAGCTGCGCTTCTCGGCCGCTTGACGTACGTATCCTAGTTTCGTTCGTTGTCTCTCTATAGAAAGACGAAAAGTCAAAGTATACGGAGCTGAGAGTGCTGCAGAGCCATCGAGGCGGAAGTAGTACGCCTAGGAAACTAGTAGTAGAGTCGGCGCCTTCGCGTCCTATTTATTGGATAGGGATAGCAACATCTAGCGTGCATAGTAGTGGATGGTTATAAAAGGCCGAAATTTCAGCGCCCCGAGAAGACTCAACCCGTAAGTCGGTGTGCGTCTGCGTCTCTACAGGAGGCGCACACACGCCGCACCAGAGCAGATCGAAAAAATTCCGTGCGCCGCGTCCGTCGAATCGCCGTCGTCCGAGGACGAGTGCGACAGTAGTGGCTACACCGCTACACCACTCGTGGTATTTCGCCGTTGCATTTTCGTCCCCAAAAATGCGCGAAAACAGACCGAGGAGCCGCACCTCCGCGCCACTCAGTGCCGGGCGGACAAGAACGCCGAGCCGCCGTGGGATCCGGATCCCGCGTGCTAGATCGGCTAATTGAACAGGTGCGCTTTGAGTGCCTGGCGATGATGTCCTAACCCCGGGGCGATGGTTTCAGTTCGGCCGGGAGCCAAGGAGTCTCCCGTCGCCGCGAGAAAGCCACTAAGATTTCGCGTTTCGTCGCCGTCTCTAACCCCGTCCGACCGACGGTCGGCGGCCAGCAGCTCGACAAGCCGAGCAAGTACCAGGAGGTAGTTTCGAGAGTAAACCAATAATCCCACAATAATGCGATTAAGACCGGTTTCTCCCCGGCCGCTACCGGCGCCTGGCTCGCACACGCCTGCCCACGACGCCCGCCCTGACATCGTTTCAACAAATTGTATTGGTTTCAAGTTGATAGCTTGAATCAAGCGATGTTTCCAGGCGAGACACTCAATGGTAAAGACCCCCCTCATCGACGACCAGCGAGATGAGCGCAACGACAACTCTGTATCAGCAGCAACAGGCCGCAGCGTCGTCACCGGCGAAGTTTTCCCCGCCGAAAACGTGGAAAATGGCGCTGCCCCCACTTGTGGAGATGGACGAGGAGAGCGCAGTCGTCTCGATGGAGTCCGCCAGGCAGAAGGCGCCGAGGAAGAAGCGCGCACTGACGACGGGTACGCACGCGTCTCTATAGGTTATGGATGGAAATGCGAACGTTGCAGCCTCGCGCCCACCGCCCAACGCCCAGCCGCAGCCGCAGCTCTTCGCGCGAAATCGGTGCAGCATGATGAGCGGATCCTCGTCGCCAGCCGCCTGGCTCGTGCTTGCCATCGTCAGAGCTGTCCGGCGTTCTGGCTAATGGACGACGCGATCATCGCACGACAGCTGGACCTCTTCCACGCGTCTTTCAACTATCCGGTCGCTCCGCTCTACGCTCTTCGGGCGAACAGCCATCCGGCCCTGATTCGCGTTCTGGCGGGCAAGAGTGGCCGAACGCTGGCGGGCTTCACCGTCTCGGACCGGGTCCAGATGGAGGAATGCTGCGCGATTCTGGAGGAAAATCAAACGAGTCAGACGGTCCACTGGGCGCAGCCATTCTGGACCAGAAAGGCGGCCAAACAACTGGGCGCAATGGAGAACCCGGGCGTTCTTGGGGTTGTGGAATCCGAGGAGGAGATGATGCAAATGCTCGCCTACGCGCCGGACTCTGGGTATGGCGTTTGGCATGACATCACGTGATAATTATGTCCTTTCAGTCTCCTGCTCCGCGTCTCTACGATGCAGGGCGACGAGGACGACGTGGAGTGGCGACTCGGATGTTCGATGGAGGAAGCGGAGACCCTGATCTCTCTGGCAGCAAAGACGGGAGCTCGACTGATTGGATTGGCCCTGCATGCGGGACCCACCTCCAAGCGATCGCATCTCGTCCGCATGGCGCGTCGACTCTTCGAGCACGCGACCAGAGAGGGACTGCAGCTAAGCCGACTGGATGTGGGCGGAGGGTTCTCGCCGAACGCGGACGAGTTCCGTCTCGAGGCCGCAGAGTTGGACCGGGCTCTGACGGCGAGCTTCCCGCGCAAGGACTGGCCCGACTTGGATGTCGTGGCGTCGGTGGGTCGGTTCCTCGCGGCACCGGCCTTCACGCTCTTCACCGACCTAACAAATGGTATTCGCTTTCGACGACGATGATGATGATGGTAAATTGGGGACAAAATGCAGGCGGCCTGATCCACTGCTCCGAAGCGATCCGGCTCGCGAAGATGGCCGACCGCGGAGACATGCTGGTCGCGGGCATTCTCCCGGTTCACGTCCAAGATGACTGGGTCTCGTGGCCGAGGATGGGCGCCTACACCAGTCCCGGCTACGACGGAGAGACGCCCGTCTTTTGCTGCGAACGTCCGGACGACGATGAGATCGCGGACGACTCGGGCGACGAGGCGCCGTCCAGCAACGTGTCCTCGGACGAGAGCGAGCCGGAGGAGGAGGAGGAGGACGAGTTCCTGGCCAACTACTGGGACTACTGAGGACGATGGCGACGACGATACGATGTTTTCCTGAGCCCTTTCCGAGAGTTCTGTTTCCACGCATCATTCTCTGCATCTGCACAACATCCTGTCGCCTTTCCGGCTTTTCGTCTTTATGATGGTGGTGGACACATGGAGTTGCACTTCGATCGATTCATAGCAATTCACAACCCTACACGAACACATGACATCCCCCGTCAACAGTCTAGCAGCACCGTCATCGATCATTGCGGCTGCGATGTGAGGCCATAAAGGGAGATAAAGGAGGGAAATAATCCGCGCGCACTTTTGTTGTTTGTCTTTCGGACCATTCATCGTCGTCATCGTCGTCGTCATGTCAACGTACACGCACACACAAACACACGGAAGATCACATGAAGATCGGACTCGACGGTTCGTAGACGACAATGGGCGGCTGCGTGAGTGCCGGCGTCGAAGTTCCGTCGCGTTCTGAGGTTCGTTTTTCGATGCACTCGCACACCGGCCTACCCGGTCGTTTGCCATCCTCGTCCACGATCGCAGACGGGACGTCGGCGTCCAGATTGAGGAGATTGCACGAGAATCGGATCTCCTCCCAGACGACCGTCAGCCAGGAGCGCTGCAAATCGATCGAACGAATGGGATGCCGATCGAAGATTGGCAGGGAACCCGTTCTCGTCGCGACGACTGCCAACTGCGGATGAGCAGCTCGACCAGAACGATCACGATACCCGCGACCATGCCCAGACCTGGAAAACGGCGACGATCGATTTAGAGGCTAGAGTGGGCACTCCTATCGTGCACACTACATATGCACATGTAAAAATTGGCTCTCCATCTTCCAGATCACTAATAGGGTTTCTTCGCCGAGATTCAAAATACGGGAGGCGTAGGAGAGAGCGGCGGCGACAAGCGTGAATCGCAACAATACCGAGGATAATGAAGAGTCCGGCGACGTTGTAGAAGGTGAGCGAGACAGTCTGCTGCTTTACCGACGAGCCGACACCACCGCAGCTTCCCGTCCTATTGGATGCCGCCAGTGCTATTTCAAAGTGGAAATCGCTTACTTGCTCCGCCACCACTTGATCTTCTTCACCTCGATGAGTCCCCTCTTCGCGTAGAGCAGGAGCTGACGAGAGATCCGTTCCGTCCACTCGGTGTCATCTGCATCTCGTGGCCGTGTGCGTCGAAAACCAAATACGAACCTTTCCTGAGCGCGATCGAGTAGCCCTTCGAGCCCAAAACTCCGCCAATCTGCATAAGCTCGCAGTTCTGCTGCACCTCGTACTCGAGCGACGTCGACTCCATCAGATAGGCGTATCCACCCCTAAATCTCACCGCTTTCCCATCCTCTCAGTTCGAATTGAGCCGACTCCAAGACTCGCTCGACGCCCATGCCATTGTTCTTGACGAACACCTCGTGCGTCCTCATGTAGTCCCACATCTTGGCGTGCGTCGGAATCTTCGACTCCTGGGCAGTTTCCGCTCGTGCATGCATAGAGTCCAGCAAACCTGGAAGAATTGCATCGTCGATCCGCCGCGGATGGCCCCGTACGCGATCGCCGTCTGATTCGCGAGATCGTCCAGCGACTTGATCGGGACGTACGGTCGTGCGACGGTCAGCACCGCAGCGAGATTCGCCGTGTACGCTGCCAGGATGATGAGCGTGAAAGCCCACCTACAGTTCGCATTCGTGATGATTGGACAATCGCACTCCACAATTCCCAGACCATGTTCCGCCGAGAAGTCTCGTTGACACGGCCCTGGGCCCAAAGTCGCAGCCGCCCTTGAGCATCGTCGACAGAACGTACCTGTGCGAAGAGGTTCGACCGTATTTCTGCACATGAAAACGCGCTATACGTACCATGCCGTATTCCAGAGCGAATAGTTGTTGGAGAGCCGCACGGACGAGGCGGTCGCATAGGAGGCGGCGGGATGCGGCTGATGGGCCTGGCAGCACGAGAAGCAGAGATTCCACTCGTAGGGCGTGGTGCGCGCCACGCAGTACATCCCGATCGTGAGACCCACTGAAATTTCGATGCTCGAGCCCTCTGCCGTGTCACCGGAATTCCCCGTGATCTCGAACGTCGAGATCAAGCACTTGCTATCATCATTATCAGTCACTTTTCCGAAGCATTGATTTGCCGTCAGCGGAAAGTGGACGGTCACATGTTCTCGTAAAACCTCTCGCTCACCGATCGCTGCCAGAATCGACATCCAGGTGTCCACGCTGAGCGGATTCAGGAACGAGAAGAGATCCGGCTGTCGGTCGCTCGGTATCTTGTAGAGGATCGCAATTCCCAGCGAGAGGAACGGCTTCGTGAAGCGGACCACGTCGGCTCGCTTGAAGTTCACCGTCAGCGGGGCGACCGCCATGTCCGCGTCCTTCCGCAACAACTCGCCGATCATCCCGTCCCAGGTGCCATTGCCATACACGTCGTTCCCGTATCGTCGGTCGGCCACCAGCTCCACCGTGTACGTGAACCCGAGGTCCTTGGCCAGTTCCGCTAGCAGATCGATGCAGAAGCCCTCGAAGCGCGCGTTCCCCGTCAGTTCGTAGTGGTTTCGCTTCAGCATCACGTAGGGACGCTCCATGATCGTCGTGACGCGAAAGTGCGGCTTCAGCTCGTCCGACACGCGCACCTCGTTCTTGATCCATTGTGCGCGCGACTCGAGCGACACGTCGACGTTCAACGACGGCCTGCCCTGGGCGTTCCACTCGCCGATCTGCAAATCCGCGCGCTCCTCGTATCGTGGGAAAGACGCAGGAAGGAGAAGCTCCGTCGTCGTCGTCTTCTCACCGATTGAAGGACGCCATCGTAGCCGAGCATCAGGACGCGTTGCGAATAATTCGCAGCCAGTGGTCTGCCAGTCAATCCGGTGACTGTCTGCATTTACACGATCGCTCTAGCACTCACTCCTCCCCGTGCGCTACCGAGTTCTGAATGAGACCGACGAGACTGAAACGACCGGCTGGCAACGATGCTTGTCGGAGACGAATCGCGGCGTCGGCCACTAGCAGAACCGCGTCGAACGTGTGAAGCGCCTCGGCCTGAGGTCATTGATCGGCTAGCTTGATTCTCATTTTGCACCAGCACGTACCATACTCGTGAGCTCGACGCCCTTCTCGGCACACCGATCCCTGACGTGCTGCTCGAAGATCGTGACGTTGAACGAGTTTCGGTGTCGGACTGCACAATTCGTCCGTATGGCGTACATGTATTTCATTCAGCTCATCGAGCGTCGACTTACCCAGCCAGTGTTCGTCCACGGCGTGCGTGCCGACATACCGAGCGTGGTTGTGGCGGAAGAGCTCCATCGGTAGCCAGGCCAGTTCCTATCACGTTGAATAGAGAGGATAGGAAATCGAGCTCAGTGTCCGCACCAGGCTGGTCAACAGGTACCAGTGATGCGTGTCGATCATTCCGAGTTGCAGGGCTGCTAGTAGAAAGGCGGTGGTCTGTTTGGCCGACAAGTCGAGCACAACGCGCGGACGAGGCTCTTCGGGATCCTGCTCTCGCTCCAAGGCTGCCACTAATTTCGCAGCTGCCAGGTAATCGGCGTCGTGCACGCACACGAGCCGAAAGTGAACAATGCCCTGGAGCGCGTCGTCCTCGAGAAGGAGACGCAAGCGAGCGAGGCCTGAAACCCCACACTAGCGCGATTGAATTGCTGCTGCTGCTTCTTGGAAGGATTGCAATCTCTCATGTGTAAAGGAGGAAGTAAAGACGACAACGACGCACGCGTCTCATCCTCGTAGACGATCACCACATGCTTCCAGGCCCAGTGATGAACTAGCGCGGCGACGGCCGACAACAATCCGAACGAGGGAAAGACGGAAAGCGGTGAAGATACGTGATGCCACAGATCCGGACCGTCACTCTCGACCGCCGTGAGAAGTGCGACGTCGTGCTGAAACCCTTTCGATCGTGGGAAAGTCGTGCATTTTGGAAGGAAAATACAACAAAATCCGTACCTCCACGGCGACCTCATTCAGCAGCCCATTCAACCTGCCACTGGCGGTTCCGAGCAGAACGTGCACCCGATCGGCATCCGATTTGGACGGCACGCAGAGTTGACGCGCTAAAATACATCATCAGTGGTGATTACGAATGGGCGGTGCAAGACTGAGACAATTCGCGTCGTCATACCTCTTCGGACGATCTGCCACTCGATCGGAGTGGCGGACGCGTTGTCGTTGTTTTTGCTCTCTCCGTGCTCCGCATCATCTTCGCCGTCGTCCACGAACTCGATCCTCATCTGGATCGTGTCGTCGTCATTCAGCCACTGGGCCGCGAACTGCGCCGCCGCCGCGATGTGCGCATCCTGGCGGGTACGAAGAACGGCGCCTGAGAGTTGGCCTTCCATTGCCTTTCTTCATTTCCGATAAATTACCCAATTTCAGCGGACCCGACGCCTCCACGACCACTTTGTCGAGTACGATGAGCAGAATCCAAAAGAGACGGTGGCAATATGCTACCGAGGCCGTCATCTCTCCGTCTCGCGTGCGCGATCACATGTCGTCCTTCTCCTCGTAGGCCTGGACGTAGTCGTTCTCGTCGTCCCGCTCGTCAAGCAAGTTGACGCCGCGCCATTTGATCGCTCACCCAGACATGCGGTGCGTCTCGCGCTAAAAGCCCCTGGCGGTGTGGCGCATGTGTCGACTCGTCGCCGCCGCCGTCGTCTTCTTCTCTCTCCTCCCCCTTTGCTCGCGAGAAGCGCAATCGATCGCAGGGGGGAGACTCGCAGAGACGCACTCACACACCCATGCACACACAGAGTCCCGGGATGAAGTTGTGCTGATGAGGCGCGGCGAGTCACTGGGGAAATCCCCCTCCCACGGCCCAGCAGCAGTCCCTTTGGGCTGCACAGGCTTTGTCGGCGGCGGTGGCGCGCGCGCGCGCGGAAACAACCTGAATGTGCGGCGGGTAGGGGGGAGGGGAGGGGCCGGAGGGAAAGAAGTGCAATCACGGCGACACACAAACGAGCGAGCCAGAGGGAGTCCTTCACGATTGCTTCACGTGATGGCAACCGCGGGGATCCGAGACAAACATCGGAGGGGGCAAATTAATGGTGTGACCCTCCAACTAAATGAAACACTTGTGGCCATAAATCCCCACGCACGCTGTCACTCCTGGCGTTCTCTCGATATATTCCAGCAGAGAATCCCTAAACAGGGAGGAGCTCTCGAAATTACACTTTCTCGTTTCCGACAATCCATCACGCCTCGCCCTTACTATTTGTTCTCTGAACGCTGACGCCATGATTGCGACAATTGATGAGGACGACGAAGAGGAAGAGTTTTCTCTAATTTTCTGTTGAAGTTCGAAAACCCCCTTGTGCCTGCTGGAATCTCTTCTGGAGAGAAGGGGTGGACAGCATCTTCAACCAGCAGCGGATTCCCCACGGCTGGATCGCGGTCAGATCAGACAGTGCGCTTGGAGCAATCAGAAGTCTCGGCGGCCAGAAAACCCACCCGTATGGGTTGACGAGCGCGCATGCCAGCCAATATGGCTTCCCTTCGTCCGTCAAATAGAGAAGCTGGAAGAGGGGGGGGCGTGCGTACAATCTGATATTTGAATGCATGCTTCTTCTCATCCGCCCAGCCACCATGCGCACGCGTCTACTATTCATGAGACAAACACGCTCGGCCGGACATTTGGCGGCGAGATGAACGAGACAGAGTGCTCTCTCGTCAGTCATGCTGCAGCGATGCGGAGCGTAGGCCGGAAGACGATTGCTTCCGCTTCCGGAGAGCCACGACGGTGGCCGCCTTTTTGGGGCGATGAGACGGCGGCAGGAGACAACGACGCGAGCGGGCACGCGAATTTGTATCGAGCGCGGGCGAGGGCGCGGCGGAGGACGTCGAGCAGGAAGACGGCGACGAGGTTGAGAGGTCGGCCAGGAAGTGGAACGCCGCCATGCCGACGCGCTCCAGACGGCCGTACCTGAAGCTCATTGCGTGCGTCTTTTGAATCGTTTCAGCATTCCCCGTCGAGAGCCTACTGTGATCGTGCATGTTTTCGATAATATAATTCGATATCTGGCTATCATAGGACACAGCAACGAAGTTTTGCGAATCCTGTATGCGCGAAATGGGAATCCTCCCGCCCCCGTCTATCGATGGTTGGCCCAACCCTCAACGCATCTACATCTGAACCCTTCGATGAGCGTTACTCTACACTGCGACGGATTGCAGGAAATTCGATTGTAGGCTGCCGTCGACATCCTCCACTCCCTGATTGCAATCAATCGAGTTCTCTGACCCGTCAAAGACGCGTTTGTTGAGCGGCGGCCGTCGGGTCTTCGGTCGGTAGCGAACCAGCTGTCCTCGAACGCGTAGCTGTCGAACGACGAGTGCATGCGACGAGTCGTCCGACTCTTCGTGGGCCCGCTGCAATGTCCGTCACAATGTCCACCACAATGTCCACCATAATATCCACAACATCCATATCTAGTCGTTTCGTGAAAGCGAGAAGACATACATTTCTCGGCGGTGGCGGCGTCACGGCTCGGCGACGAATCACGGATGAGGATGATGAACAGGACGGAAGGGACACGTCGCCGGGCGCCTCCTCGGTAGTCTGTGAACGGGAAAATCATAGATAAGAGTGGATGAGAAAAATGCACCCGATTACCTGACCATCGTGTAGAAGCGTCACCGCCAGCCGCCGCCGAAGTTCCTCATTCTCGCGCTCCAGATCGTCCTTCATACATATGATGTGGGGGAGCATTTTCCAGTAATCAAGAGTACAATATGACGAAGCGTCTGTTTGGCGAGTCGTTCCCCGAGCGCGCTCTTTTGCTGGTGGGTGAAGGATCGTCGGATCGATGAGCGAGAGATGCGCTAAAGTTCTCCTCTCACGTTTACAAGATGGACAGATCGACACGAAGAACAGGGCGCTGGATCAAGACGGGAAAACCTCTAACAAGATATAATGTGACGAAGGCAAACCCTCGAGGTGTAATGAGAAAAGTTGCACTATCACACACACTTCAATCGCGTTCATTACCGCAATCTGAACGCCATCGATTTGCTCCGATTGCTGTCGCCCGTTGACAATTTCCGCCAGAGGCTGTCGCCCAGGATGTTGTGGGATTTTGTCTCGACGAAGACGTGGAACCACGGCCACATGTCTCTCAGAGTTGTGCAGTCTGGAACTCCCGTCGCTCGTCGAACTGCTGTCATCTTCCTCGTCGTCCGGTCGCCATCGTCTTCCGCTCCGTTCGTTCCGTCGTCGCTCCATGTTCAGTGGCACGTTTTCGTAGTTTGAAGACGGCCCCGCAACATTGCTACAATAGGGATCGCCGCTAGTCGATTTCACATCGTCATCCTCGGCGTCCGATTCCAGTAGCAGAAGCGAAGATGACGCGGATGATGTACTGTCGTCGTCGTCGTCGTCGTCCTCATCATCGTCTTGTTGTTCGCCTTCGCGAAAGACACGCATCATCCTCATCTCGTGCTGTTCGTTTCGTCCAGTTGACGAAAGACGAGGATGCGAAGCAGGTGGCGGTCGACTTTTTCGCCGTCGCACGCGTGATCGTCTCTTTAGTTTTCACGCCGTCGTCAACATCGAAATGGGAAGCAATCCAACCTGGCCCAGTCTGGGCGACTCGTATGCGGCGCCATTGCCCTTGCGTGACGCTGATGAACCCCAAAGCCAGGCAAAGACCATGACGATCGATGCAGTGGATCGATGTTTTCGGGCGGAAGGTCAACAGACTGGCAGACTTGTGGCGGTCTAGCCGGTCAAAGGGGGATACTCCCGCGCCTGCACGGCAGTGTAAAATGCAGATCCCCATGTGTACTGGTACATTTTTCCCTTACAGACAGTGGTAGTGGGGCGTTCGAAACGATGCCTTCCTTGGCGTTCCCGCCACCGCCGTCGCGTCACCTACATGAATAGGTCCGCCGTAGAGGGTCATGACGTAGGCGAGACGCAAATTGGCAAAGTTGGACGCCGTCGAGCGTATGCTCCTTTTTCTACCCACAATGGTGCCGTATGATGGCATGTGCCGGCCGAACAATGCCAATAGACCGTGCTCCGTCAGCTGTCTCCGAGTCTGCCGTCGTCGTCGACTCATCACTGACGTGCGCCACGTAAGCAAGCACTGCGAATCAACATGCTGACGCCTCCACTGAAACCATGGCCGCTCTCTCTCTCTCTCTCGCGGTTTGCGCTCTGCCACGCGAATGTGACGGGTCGATATGTTTGCAAGTCTCTCGGATGCTTGGTCTTTGTAAACGACTCCAGGGATGTGTGCGGTTGCCATCGCTCGATCAACCGATCGTCCCTTCTTTTTCTTCCTCCTCTTCCTCTTCTTCTTCTTCTGCCGCTGCTGCTGTTTACGCCTTAGCTTGCTTCCCACTGCGTCCTTTTCGTCTTGCTTCGCGCCAAAGTGCACTGCGCGAGATATCGATCGACGACGTTCTCCAGCGTCCACTTTTTGCGTCCCTCTCTCTGTGTGCTGCTGCTGCTGCTGCTGTTGTTGTCGTGGTCTGGCAGCGCGGGTGAGAGAGAGATTGCGCTCCTCTGCCGTCCTCTCTGCACTCTTTCTCTCTCTCTCTCTCCCTCTCTCTGCAAAATGGGACCAGCGTCTGTGCGGGGCCACCAGCACCACCGACAACAACAACAGTGCCGTGTGTGTGTGTGTTGCCCTTTTTGCGGCGGCGGCGGCGGCGACGGCGTCGTCTCTCCGCGTCCCGGTGTGCGAGTCGTCAACATGTTGACGGGCGGAGAGGGACGGCACGTGCTGTCGGGAAGGACCGCCCCTTCGCTTGTGCGTGTGTGTGTGCTGGAAGAAGACGGCGAGGCAGCAGACGTGTACCAGAGATCGCGTTGCCCGCGACGCCGTTCTCTCTCTCCCTCTCCCACCCCTCGTCCTTTATTCTCTCTCTCTATCTCCCGTTTCTCGTGCGTGCGGCTATTTGCGGCTGCAGATGGACGAAGACCAGATAAACTCCCCGTAGACTAGCTCCTCTTTCCTCTCCGTCTCTTCTTGCCCATTTCGCCACGGGCGATTCAGGAGAATGTGTGACCGTCACGAATGCACATGCGTTGCAGATAGACAAGTGAATTCGGAAGAGGGGAAAGTCGACAGCAGCAAACCTGGCCGCCGCCGTACTACCGAACAGGTATGTGGGCGAAGTGACGGTCGACAATACGCGGTGAGTGCACACAGAATGGCATCGATCGCCGAGACGGGTCGTCGGCACACGCACGGCCTCTACGACTACATGCAGCATCAGCAGCATGGGGGCGGCGGATTTCATCCGTTGACCGGAGGAGGAGCGGGAAATAACGCTAGGAGATTCGCCTATGCTAACGGTAGGTCGTGGAGTGCGCGGCGTTGTTTGGGTCTTTCGTTCAAGAAAGAAGACGCGTCCTCTCTGATTCAGGCGGCGCCAGTTCCGATCTGCAGACCAGCGAAGAGTCGCCTCCCACGAGTGCCGGCTCGTCAGTGCCATCCGGCTCCGGCTTTGCGGCCTCCTCCGCCGCCGCCGCCGCCTCTTCTTCTTCTTCGTCACAGTTCCGTCGCCGTGCCGTTTCCGATGCGGCCTCGCTTCCTCGTCCGGCCACTAGAAAGACGTCGCGTCGCGAGTCGAACGCCTTGAATGGCGGCTCGGCCTGCGAGCTTCGTGCCATTGTGCCGGCCGCTCAGGCGCGAGCCAATGCCGAGTCGCACGCCTACTTCGAGTGCGATCAAGTGCACGTTTCGGGAAGCGTCTTCCGACGACGAGACGAGGACGCACTGGCCGCACTGCGCGCCTCTCTGCCGGCGTGCAAGCAGAACGCCATGCACGTCAAGTTGGAGGACGACTGTCCGCAGGGCGGCGACGACGTCCGACTCTGCGTGCTCAAGGTGCGCGCGCTCAGACAGATTCGCTCGTTGCGAGATCGCACATTCGCAAGCGTCGAAATCGAAAGAATTCAGTCGCTCGGAGTTCGTGGCGCCCGAAGCGTGCACTGCACCCTGTGCGACGACGAACTCCCGGTCTACGACCACTATCCGCTTCTGGACGGGCTGCTCTTTCTGGCCGTCGAGCCGGACGACCGTCTGGAGCGCGAGCGACAGGCGTCCGTCTCTCTGGACGGGCGCGAACTCCGCATCCGTGCACTCTGCGCCCTTTGCGCCCAACGTGACTGGCAGTGCGCCTCCTGTCTGCAGATGCACACCTTCGGCCGAGGCCTGATCGTTGGTACGACTTTTTTCAGCTTCTTTCAATTTCCCCCAACTTCTTTCAATTCTTTCTGTCACCACCCCCCTCGTCATGCCATATTGCTGTTTATAGTCCACAGAGCGGCTGCGTCCACTTCGACTTGGCGCCGCCCGACATCTCCGCTCGACTGGCCTTGCTCGCAACCTGAATGTCTCTCAATCACTCGGCTCCGACTCGAAACGTGCTGCGCGCAAGCAGAGAGAATGGAGAGGTCCTCCTCCTCCACCGGTCTCCTTCCCTCTCCGCAGTCGCCACGCGTCGCGCACGCCTCGAACTGCAAGGGCGGGGCCAACCGAGCCGATAGAGCGCTTCACGGGCTCGCGGTTTTCGACGACCGCTCCTCATGGCGCGGAACGCGCTCAGTTCGAGTGAGGTCGGAGAGAACCATTTCACACACAGCGACTCGTGGTACTGTCGGCGACAACAGCTTCCCACGTGACGAGTTGTTTCTCGACACCCAAAAAGCCAAATGAACTGAATTTTATCGAGAATGCTAAAGAAGATACTAAGCAAAAACATAATGATGGACGCCCCGTGTGAAGTGATTCTCTCCGACTCCGCTCGACTGAACCACGAGGTTTTCCGCGCCATGTCCTCCTACACATGTCCATTCCTCACGCTCGGCACTTTTCTTAAAACCTTTAGCTTCGTCCATCTTCGGCTGTCGCTCTGCTGTGCGGCGTGCGGATTCGAGTGTACATCGTGGCGGAAAATGACGGAGGGGGGATACAAGTGTA
>JACMII010000150.1:0-36696 GCA_014805405.1 Bunonema sp. RGD898 | reverse complement strand
GTCGCGTGCAGGGCCGCCAGCATGAACGCGCTGCGAGCGTCGCGCGAATCTCGTATAGGCACAAAATCGGCTCCCCCCACTTGTCAAGGTCCTTGTCCTGCCACACCTTCGTGAGCGCCTGCTCGACGTAGTCGGGCGACGAGCCGTTCACCTGCAACGTCGCCGAGCCTAGACAAGTCGCGACGACGTACGTAGAGCCGTCCGTCGATGATCGTGATCGTGCACTGCAGCTGCAGCTCCAGCTCCTCCATGGCCGTGATGCCGTCGGCGCCTGGATTTCGTCGTGTTCCCATTTTCGGAAGAAGAAGAAGAAGGGAAGCGCGTCAACTTACTGGCCAGAAACTCGGCGAGTCCGAGCGAGATGACCGGCGGCGCCGTGCGAACGTAGCACTCCATCTTGCTCGTCTCGACTAGAACTGCAACGCACACTTTTTTGGAGCACGCGGAGGCGCGAGGCCGAAACGCGCAGGCGCAAGCGACTTCCCAATCGAGTAATCTGCAGACGCGAAAGCAACAGAAACATGGCCGTGGCCGTCACACGAATGCGCTCTTCTCCTCGAAAATTGCACGTCTTCATTTTCTTGTCGTCTTATCAAATGGATCGGTTCGTCCGTCCGTTCGTCGTCTTCATCGTTGCTCAAAGTCGGCGACGATAACGGGTCGGATGTCGATCTCGTCTGCTAAAGTCATACGGTCGTATCAGCGCTCGCACATTGCTGTGCCCGCGTGCAAGAAAGTCGACGAGGTTTGGCGAGGCCTGGCGAGGTCCTCGACTAATACACTTTGAGAGGACTTTTGTTGAGACTGGACGTTCGGTAAGCCTCGCATAGGCTAAGCGAGGCTTGTCAGCTACTTAATCTCGATAAAAGTCTTATTAAAGTGGATTAGTCGAGGATCTCGCCAAGCCTCGCCGACTTTCTTGCACGCGGGCACTGGTGCCCACATTTTGGGGCAACTCTCGGCGCGGTGCGCAGATAATTCGCGGCGGGAATCCTGTCGGCGTCGGCACGATAGTGCTTCCCGACGTCCCCTCCGCTCACGGTCCGGTAGCTGAGCGAGATCTTCGGTCGTGGATCCGTCGCGCTCACGTAGTCGCCCTCCTCTGAACGAGAGTGCGAAACTCCCCTCTCATGCCTCCTTCCCGCTACCTTCATAATCGTACTCCTCGCTCTCCTTGAGTTCGTTGGAGGACTGACGGCTCTCGCTGCTCATCGTGGAATGAGGCGCCGCCGTCGGGTCGGCACTCTAGTTTCGAATTACCTCAATTGCACGATTACTTTGCCCATTACAACTCGCTGAATAATCGCGGCCGGCGGCTCCTGCAGCGCCGGATGGACGATGGGCGACTGTCGCGAGACTTGAAGTCGATTTCGTGGCAGACTCGTCGGCGCCGAGTTGTGTGCAGCGAGGGCCCAGGCAGCTGCCGCAGCGTCCATTTTCTTCGGCGGCTGAACCGTCGACGGTTGCCGCGTTGTTGTCGTCGTCGTCGTCGTCGTAGTGGTAGTGGTAGTGCGCGGGGCCTTCGTCGTTTTCGGCGGAGGAGCTCGAGTTGTGGTTGTTGTAGTCGTGCTTTTCGGCATTTTCGTGGCTCTTGGCGTGGGCACGGTCGTCGTTGTCGTTGTTGTAGTCGTAGTTTTCACGGCGGCTTTCGTAGGTTTTACCAGTGGCGGCGGAGTGGTTGTCGCAGGTGTTGTTGGCTTTTTCGGCGCCACCTTTTTCGTGGGCTTTCCCAAAGGCGGCGACGGATAGATCGCTGTGCCCAGAACTGCGACGCCATCGTTGGGTCTCGCGCCGGTGCCTATCACGCGCGCAGGAACCTTCTCCTTCGCGGGCTTCTTCTTTTTCGCCACTTTTCCCTGGAAAAACGGTGGCGTGCCCGTGGTTGCCAGCATCTCCGCGCCCTTCTCTGCGTCCGTCACTCGTTTCAGCACCTTGTCCTGACGAACACGCATCATGTCCTGCTTCAATCTTGCTTTTCGTATAGAGCTCTTCAAACCTCGCGGTATTTTAGGCGCGCCACGAGTTCGGTTGCAGTCAAGGTTACTGGAGGCAGTTCCAACTTGATTTTCGCTGCCATCGGATGTCGGCGTTCCGTCGCAAAGACGCGCACCGGCGAGAGAGTCGTCGGATCGGGACTGCAGTGATTCTCATAAGAGGAGTTTGTCGCCCTTCTCCTCCTCACCGATGCGTCCTTCCCACGACGACGTCCGGTTTTTGGAGCACAACGGGCGGAAGAGTTGACATAAATGGCACTGCCGTGGCTTCGTCGCGTCGAACGACGACAAATTCCACGGCGGGTGGTTGGGAGAACCCATAGCTCGGTGCCTAGGCGATGTTTGAGGCGAAATCTGTACACGTACGTACCTGCTCGCTCGCAAACCTTACAACGAACGGCTCATTTGTGTGCATCGCATGCAATGGCGCAAGATTTTGTCGAGCCAGCGTGTCCAAGAGTTTGACAAAGGTGGAATTCACGCTTCCGCTGCCAGGGAGCTGTTGTCCAACTTCGAGCACGATCTTCCCGTTGTCCAGACGGACCGGGATCAGTTGAATCGTCTCGACGGCCTTATTTCGTACGATTTCGGGGCGTGAAACGCGTAACAACAATACGTCGTGGTAATCGGCGCCCGGTGTCGGAGGCATCAGTCTGCCAGAAACGACGACATTTTCGCGTCGGTGCGGCGAATATGGCAGGGTCTCTTGGAAGACGCCGTAAACCGCGCGACCCGTCGACAGATAGGCCGTCTCTTCGTGAAGCGGTTGTGTCAACTATAGTCGACACATTTGCGTAAATACGTGCATCAACAGGTATTTTGCAAAGCTACCTGTCCCGGTCCTTCCAGATCCGCATTCCACCCGGTCGGTCTGTAGAGAAGTGCCGGATCGATCATCGGCGAATCGGTGGTGAACTGTCCGCATGTCTTAGAACGAGAAAGGTATCCGATTCTCCGCCCATCAAGAGATCTACCTGCAGACAGTGCTCGTACGTGTAGAATCGATTCGAGTTGCCGCCGCAGCCGGACCACCAACTTTTTCGCAAACATGTGAAAAATTTATACGCTTCAACAACCTGCAGACGCACCGCCGACTCTCCACGTCAAAGTACCATCTCTCCAGATCGTTGCCACAATACCCAGGCTGCATGGGCTGGAAGCAGCGCTGCTTCCGATCCTCCCTCTTCTCGGCATTGCTCGGGAATCGACACGACTCCTGGCAGTCCTCCATCGTCTCGAAGCGATTCTCCGACGCGTGCTCGCCCTCGTCGCCCGGACCCCGTTCGCATCCCACGTGGAAGAAGCGCTGACAGCGATGGTCGAATCGGTCGTAGTACCAGCGTACGGACACCGACGCATTCCGGCACAGGCTCGTGGTTTCGCCGCCTCGACTCGGCAGTCGATTGCAGCGCTCGTCCGACAAGAGTTCCTGCGCCTCTAGGAGGCGGCCGAGCGCCAGGACGAGAATCAGGCCGAGAACTAGGCCGCCGTATAATTGACTCCCACGACCCTGAGTCATCTTCCTGGCGGCTTGTGCGAGAGGTCGCCGAATGGGCCCCGGCCGCACGAGAGTGTCAGTGCCGCCGTCGCCGCCGCCCCCTGGCCCTTGCCCCATTCCTCAGCCGCTTAGCCGATCGACGCTTCCGCTCCCATCTCCTCCCCCCAACCACTCCCCTAACAGCGCCTTTCACCCACCACCACCACCACCCCCAGGGCAGAGGCATCTACGCCGCCAAGAGCACGTCACAGCAGCGAGCGCGACGCAACACGATATCCTCCTCCTCCTTCTCATCTTCGACCACGGATCGCCTCCGTTCATAAGGGGGTGAACGTGTGCAGCGCCGCACCGCTTCCCGAGTTCGACCTCCAGACACAACAGGACGAGCAGCACGGGCTGGTTTGACAGAGCACGACATCTTGCTCACCGTCAAAAAATATCGGCTTTCCGTTCATGGGTAACCACTGACGTGTGGAAGGCATAGAGAAAAGGCAATAAGTGACGAAATCGATAGCCCCATTGTCTAACGGCGACGATCATCGTAGCTTCGGCCGTTGTGATCGTCGCGTCGATCTCGGTCACGACCGTTTCGATCGCCGCCGCCGCCGTAGGAATCCCGGCGCGGAGAGTCGTCGCTAAAATTCAACCACTATAGTCATCGCACGATCAGTGGGGGGAAAGACGAACCGTCTGCGAGGCGGCGGCCCGGCTCGGAAATCCGTGCGAACATCGTCGCGGCGCGGACGCTCGTAGTTTGCCGAGGAAGATGAGAATGCTGGCGGCTCGGCTTGAAGCTGAAACAGCACGCAATTTCAGCTGTGAAACCAAACACTCGAGTCACCTCGCGCGCCGCGATCACGGCCTTGGACTCGCGCGTTCGACGCGTCTCGCCCTTGCCTCCGCCTGAAAAGATTGGTCGAAATACCGAAGCTAGGTGGAAAATCACCAAGACGACGCGGCAGCCACGACTTCACGGTTCGGCCGCGTTCGTAGTCGACGACCACTCGGCGTCCATCGATCTTCATGCCGTCCGCCTTCTTGTAGGCCGCTAAAAGTCGTGCTTTCCCAGGAAGACCGCTTACTTCAACTTGCCGCCATGGAAACTTACTCCCGCGCGCAGGTGAGAGGTGGATACACTTGGAAAACTCCATGAGATCCGTGCAAGGAGGCTCTAACTTACCGCAGCGGGGCAAAACCGTTAGAAAACTCACCGCCTTCGAACTTACCCGCAACCGAAAACTCACCGCGCGCGCGCGACTTTTCGCTTACCCCAATGGCGCGTGGATTTGCAGGGGATAGACGGACAGAGAGACACACGCACGCACGCAAACAATTGTGTCACGATTTCGATGGTCGTGAAATCAACCCTTACCCCGCGAGTGCAACAAACCTCTGCGCTTTGGGCAACAATTTGCTCGGCGAACGATCACGATCAGCCGTTGCGGCGCACTAAACACGATCGTGTGTCTTGTGCCCTTTTCGAAATCATGGACTCGAGACTTTGGCTGGTGCAGCAAGGAAAATGCGAAAGCTCCCCGGGTCTCTGAACAATCCACGTACCGGACATATCCTTCTTGTCCGAGTACTCGATGAACGCGTAGCCACGAGGCTTGCCCGACAGGTCGTGCACCATCTCGATCTTCTTGATCCGCCCGTACTGCTCGAACTCGCGACGTAGCTTGGACTCGGAGGTCTCGTAGTTCTGGAATTCGTATCGTTCGAGAATCTCGCGAGAGGCAATCTCACGATTCGGGCAACGAAGAGCGTCTTGTACGGATCCGAGGTGGAGTGCGAGTTGTCGGCCGGCTTCCACATTGCGATCGCCTACAAGATCGGCGGGAATGCAATTTGCGCAGAACAATTCCAGCACCTGCTCAATCTTGTAGGCCAGCAATTCCTCCTTCTCCTTGCGACGGCGAGCCTTTTTCTCGTCCCGCGACTCGACTTCAATCTTGGCCGGCGTTTCGGCAGGGTCCTAGTGCTCTTTCGATAGATTCCCAATCAAGCAAAACCTCAAAGTGATGGATGAAGTCGGCGATGCCGGTGTATGGCGGTCGCTTGGTGTTCTTATCCACCAGCAGCTCGTCCACCGGCGGCTTGAACTCGAGCGGAGGGCGGGGCGCGAAGAGCGCCAACAGATTGTCAGGCAGGAATTGCGTCATCTAAAACGTTCTTTACAGTTGTAGGCGATTCGAAGTAAACGTCTGACGAATGAGCGCCAATAATCAAAGCCGAGCTGTCGCTAAAGTACGGATGACGGCAGGTGTAAAAGACGGTCCACGCCGGGGAAGAATCTTGAGACCGCGACTCGAGCCTACAATAAATAGCCACGAGATTGAAAAATTGTCATCGGTAGTTAGTCGCGAGCGTGCATTCATTTTGCTTGTGCACTCTAACACTTTATGTTGTATTATTGCGGACAAACCTTTCCGACCTGTCTCTCGTCACCTAAATCAGCATACAATAATTTTACGTCCGAGACGATATGAACTGTGCCCGCCCGTCTTCATTTCTCATTCATCAATCAGTCGACGTTCTCTAACAATTTCGTCGGCACTCATCGTCGTCAATAGTTTCCGGTTTCGTGCGAAAATATCTCCCAGTCGACTGGCGGCATACGACGGTCGTCGATCTTCAGGCCAGCTCCATTCTTGTATACCGCTGAAATGTACAAAACATTACTGCCTTATTGGTTTCTCTCACCTTTCAGCCAATCCTGTGTTGGATTGGCTAGAAAGATGAACGAAAAAACGAGCCACAAAGCAGACGCTCACTCGATCCACGAAGAACAATTCCAACACCAGCTCGATCTCGAGTAGAGGCGAGCGCCAATGGATTGTCGGGCGGCAGAGATCGCAAAGGCTATTATATACAGCATTTTCGGCAGTCGACAGCTCGTGCAATCACGCCACGAGACGGTCGATGCGCGTGCATGCAAATCGCGGCTATCCTTGAACTTGACATCGCAAACAATCACGATTCGATCTGCTCACGGGGAAGTTCGTTTCCATTTTGTCGCTTTCTCTTGTGCCCCTTGTGCCCTTCCTGTCCTCCAAACTATCGATGCCATTTGACTGCTATCATGAGTGCTCCTCGTTTCCCCGACTCCCGCCTTATCATTCATCGTTTGCACGCACGCATCGCCATGACCGCGTCCCTTCCCATACTCTCTCGTCCCTCCACACTATCCGACCAATTCCCGTTGAATTGTTGAGCACATTCAGATGAGCTTCCGTCGATCAACGATCGTTCTCGCTCAGCGCCATCTCTCGGCGCCCGCCTCGTCCGTGTAAGCTCACTGGAAAAGGGCTTTTACAATATAATCTACAACAGCAAGCGGACATGTCTCTACGATCTGCACAAGTCGAAGGGCGGAAAGCTGGTCGCCTTCGCGGGCTACGACATGCCCGTTCAGTACCCCGACCTCTCGATCAAGGTTCGCGTTTTTCAAGGTCTCCAACTTGCGCAACCAACCATTTGCTAAAGGACTCGACGATTCACACCCGGAAGCACGTCTCGCTCTTTGACGTCTCGCATATGCTTCAGTCGCACATCAAGGGAAAGGACAGGTTCGGCGGAGAAGCGTGTGGAAATAGCAAAGTTTCGATTAGGATCGCCTTCATTGAGTCCCTCACGACGGCCGACGTCCAGGGCCTGAAGCCGAACTCGAGCTCGCTGTCCGTCTTCACGAATGATCAAGGCGGCATCAAGGACGATCTCATAGTGACGAAGACCGACAAGGACTTTCTCTATCTTGTCACGAACGCGGGCTGCATCGAGAAGGATCTGCCGCATCTACAGGTGATGCAGCTCCGGGTGATCGTGCATGATCTTTGCAGCAAAACGCGGCCAAGTGGCGAGCGAACGGGAAGGACGTGACTATCGAGACGCTCGACGGACGTGGGCTCGTCGCAGTTCAGGGACCAGAGGCGGTCAAGTTGCTGGGGGGCGAGACGGATATCGATCTCGGGAAACTCGTCTTCATGACCACGACGGTAAGTCCAGCCATTGCCGCCGCCGTCGAAAGGTCGCTCACTTAGATTGGCACGGTTTTCGGAATCCCCGACTGTCGAGTGACGCGCTGCGGCTATACGGGCGAGGATGGCGTCGAGGCACGGAGCCTTTGTGATTCGTGAAAGACGCCTGAATTCCAGATTTCCGTCGACCCTCGTCAGGCCGAAAAACTCGTCACCCGCATGCTCGAGTCGAAGAAGGCGAACGCAAAACTCGCGGGACTCGGTGCTCGCGACGCACTTCGACTCGAGGCCGGTCTCTGCCTCTATGGAAACGATATCGAGGAGAACACCACGCCGGCGGAGGCGAATCTCGCGTTCGTTGTCGGTTTGTTGAATCTTGCACATGCTGCGACGATGTGAGAAAAACAGCGAAGAGACGCCGTGAGACGCTCGACTTCCCGGGCGCCAAGATCGTGGTTGACCAGCTGAACAACAAGTCCTGGGCCAAGAGAAGGGTCGGCTTCATCGCCGAGCCGGGACGGGCGGCTAGAGGTGGTCGATTTCCTCCTACCACTTGACGATGCTCCAGGTCATCTCCCGGTGATCGATCCTGGCAACAAGGCGGCTGTCGGATTCGTGACGTCCGGATGTCCGTCTCCCACTCTGGGCCAGGTACATTGTCGTCGTTGTCGTTTGTGGCGTGAGTTTTGAGACGCGATGCGATTCAGAACATCGGCATGGCCTACGTGGACGCGCCATTGGCCAAGGACGGCACGAAGTTGGCGGTCGACTTTGGCGGCAAAAAGTTGGCGACGATCACCATCTCAAAGATGCCATTTGTGCCGAGCAAGTACTACACGCCGAAGAAATAGAGGTAGCGTAGAAACGACTAGTGCTAGCCACACTTTGTGATCGATCGCATCATCATCTTCATCATCATTGTCCAGGCAGAAGCATTTCCATGAGATTAGCCGCACGCTGTTTATACCGGATGAGTGACGTGTTTTAAAACGGGGAGTGAGTTTTTGATAAGTGTTTGCCGTCCGAGATAATGATCACAAAAGGAGAAGAGCAGTCGTGTGTGTACGCAGTACACAACCCAGATCGTCGTCGACGTCGACGACGGGGGAACGTTCGCAGTCCAAGCGGCGGACGACGATTACTTTCGGACGTGACGTCGATAGCGCAGCGTCGTGCCGCCGAATAGCGAGCTGACGTGTGGCTGGGGCAGACACCAGCCCTCGGCCTGCAATTGTTAGACTATCTTCCTCTCTTTATCGCCGGACCCACGTCGACACACGTGGAGAAAAGGCAGACGATATATTTGGGAATGCACGAAAAGTCGGCTGGGCAGTCGGTCGCCGCTGTCGACCCGTGCGCCAGACCCGTGACGCGGCACGGCATTAGGAGTGCTGAAAAAGGACGATGCTCTTCACGTCACGGCCCCCCGGCGGGTGAATTCGTGTAAATTGCCGGTAATTTGCTAGGATCTCCCCTAGGACCTCGCTGAACATGCACGTATAATTCGACCTACGACGACAATAGATTGACCCGGTGCCGAGTATCTGACAATGGATGCTCACCTTGAGTGCAGGTTCCCGTCGCCTCGTTCACCTGGAAGCCGTCCCTGCAGTGACAACGGCCGTCCACGCAGTCCCCGTACGGTCCGCACGAGATGTGCGAGTTCCGGCGGCAGGCCGACGCGCCTGAATCATCGAACACTCGTGCCCTAGACTTGTCAAACTCGACGAGCTTCTCCAAAAGCTACCGACTAACTAACTGTGTGTAAACGCTTCCAAAATGTCGTTTTAAAAGATATCGCGAAAATGAACCTTTCCAGGGTCGAATATGGGTCCGATTTTGCTTGAATCCAATGCGATGCAATGCAATAGCATCGGCAGTGATTTCAACTGACTGGGTAAATATCGAGACAATCCTGTGCATTAGTCGGCTTTCCGTACCAGCACCACCTTGAACTGAGAGCCTTCATTCCCTCGCGTATAAGTGTAAGAAGTGTATAATTAGCACGTACCGCCGAGCGCACAAACCAGCCAGACCACCAGCAAGATCGACGATCGTGTCATCTTCTTCTCTCGGCTTAGCGTCCAAAAATGGCACCTCTTCACTCGATGCGACTGCGAGCCCCGGGGCATATGAACGAGCGCGAGAGATAGCGCAAACGCACGTTCGCTAGACCGTTTTATCAGCAGTAGTACAATGCGATCTGCTGGCCGGCTCGCTGCCGACCGGCTCGCTGCTGACGTCAATCCTCAGAAGAAACGGACTGGCAGGCTATTATCTTGTGCGCGTGTCGTTGCATGTACGATGCCTAAGCAAACATCGGAAGTACCAATTACGACTGAACAGACGTACGTTTCCGTCGGTCGGTCGGTCGGTCGGTCGGTCGGTCGACCGGAACAGTACGATGCGTTCGAGTAGTTGCGAAAAACGGAATGCACACGAGAAGCTTGCTGTCGGTTGAGTGTGCAGCGTCACTCGCTCTTGCACTTGTCCGATGGCCGATGCGGTGCGACAGCGTACGTGCAACGAAGCAATGTGCACTTCATTGCGAAAGTGTATTGCGATATCCGCAACTTCGTGGAAGCCGGGAACCGGCCTGCGCTGGTTGACTTTTTCGAGTGGTGCGATGAGCGGAAGAGGAAGAAGAAGAAAAAGAAGAAGGAGAGGGAGAAGAAAACGACGACGATGGACGGAGAGTGCGAGTCGAGTGTTTTGCGCCATCGCGGTGGTCAAACAGTCGATCGTCGTCGTCGTCGTCGTCACCACCGCCGCCACCGCCGCCGCAGCATAAGAAAGGGGGGAGGAAGAAGATGATGGCCAGAGGGTTTGCGCTCCTCACAGTGCGGTGCCGGTTCGCGCACAGACACTCGACAGCACACAAACAAGATGACACTGCATCGGGCGCATAAATACGGGGCGGCGATTCGAGCGAGCGTGAAGAGGTCAGTTCGGTTGGACAACAGTCGGAGGAGTGCTGCTGCTGCTGTGCGCGGACCAATATGATTGCGTTGACCGTTCTTCTACTCACTGGTCTGGTCGCATCCAGCCTCGCGTTTCCGCCGCCGCCGCCTCGCCAGCGAGGTGGACGATATGGCGGACCGCCGCCCATGGGCGGAATGGTTTGTGCCCTCTGATCGACACTCCTTCGACTGCTGTGCATGCGGTTCAGATGCCGCCGGGCTTCGAAAAGCTGCTGCCTGCCGAGGCCGTCTCGAAGCTGAAGGCGCTCCATTCCAATAATGCCCTCACTCACAAGGTGCTTTCTTTGCAGCGGCGATGATAGTGGAGCTTTCTTTTGCAACAACAAGTGCAGGAGCGCGCCGAGGAGATTCACAAGGTCATGGTGAACCTGCCCGAGGACGTGCTCGACCGCCTGCCCCAGCCGCCGGGCTTCTCGTCTCTGCCCGAGGACGTTCAGCAGCAGCTGAAGGCCATCAACCGAGTACGGCTTTTGCTTGAAAACCCCCGTTCTCCTCTCGGCAAGCCAGTGTCTGTTACTAACGTTTCTGGCGCAGAGCGCGCTGCACAATTAGTGGAAATCTGTGCATTCGTGCGAGTTGAAGCGCAGAGAGTTTCCGACAACCACACACCGCACGCAAGAAGACAGACCGAAAAAGCGGCTACTCGACGGCGCGTTCAGTAAAACGTAGCTAACAAGTTTTCAGGATCGCCAGCTTTCGTTCGAGCAACGTAACGAGAAGCTGCGTCAGCTGGTGGAGAGCTTGCCAGCGGAGACGCGCCGTTATCTGCCGCCCGTCCCGCCGCCGATGCCCGGCCTGTAGATGACATCATCACACGCAGACGAACTCGATCGATCGACCGATCGATCATCATTCCCCCGGTGACGGATTATACAACAGGGAGCACGAGTATGCTATCGACATGTCAATGCACACACTTCATTTCCCAAATAAAGGCGGATATGCAGTCTACTTGAAGAGACGTGACCGCCGATGGCTCAGAGAAGAAGAGGGCGAAGAAAGGGTCGAAGAGGGCAAGGCGAAGAAGTCGCGAAGAATCGAACGTTGTTTCGGCTTCTCCACTGCCGCTCGTGGACTCGGTAGAGTACCTGTCACTGTGCTGGACCACGAATTATCGATCGACGATCGATCGATAGAGTTCAGCAGCGAGACGGTCTTGTGTAGAGGCGCGGGCGAAGATGGCTGAAGGGAAGGGGAGGTCTCGACGGAGAAGTAAGGAATTTCTTACCTTCGATCGATGCGCAAGCAGAGAAAGCGGCAAAAAGTGGTCGGTCGACGACGCGCCCGGCGACAGACAGGAGGAACTGGTGTGCGATGGCGAGACGTTTTCCACGAGATTCGGTGAGAAATGCACAGTTGGCGATAAAGGGGTCGGATCGTCGATGGAACAGCCGAGCTCGGCGAACGCCTTTGCACAAGTTCTCACATTTTCGACGCTCTTCAAACCTGTTGAGACAGGCTCTTCCTTTTGAGCTCACGGGCGTATCCATCGGGCGTATTTCGTGGATCCATAAAGTCTGGAGTCAACGGAATGCGTGGACGTATCACGCAAGCGGTCGAGCGTCGATACTCAATCTGTAAGGTGAATGCGATCGATGGACGTCGTCGAGTGACTCGCATTCGCAACGCACCTTTTCCGCAGCCGGCGGGTCGTCCAGCTCAAATGTGCTCTTTCTGACGTTTCTCCGAGAATTCCCATTCGGGGTTCCTTGCTCGCGTGGGATGAACCTCTTCTTGCGCATCTTCACCTCAGTCGGAGCCTCCGGAGCCGGGGGCGGAATGTCGCGGTTCTCCTTCTCTGACGACGGTGCTCTCTCCTCTTCTGTTGGTTGTTTTGGCGGATCGATCATTCTCGGGCTTTCGATTGGCTTTGGTTTTTCGACGTCCACCGTTGGTTGAGGAGGAGGAGTAGGTGGCCGTGGTGGTGGCGGCGGATCGACTTTCGGTGGGGGAATTTCCACAGGTTTTACCGGAATGGGTGGAGGAAGCTGCTCGACTCTGGGCGGCGGTTCAACTTTTCGCGCAGGTGTCGCCGGCTCTGCCTTTGTTGTTGTTGTTGTTGTTGTTGTTGGCGGCGGCGGCGGCGCCTTTTTCGGCGCTCCCGCAGTCTTGTCTGCGATCTTCTTCGTTCGTCGCAGCACGGGTGCCGTTATCTTCTTCAGAAGTGGCTGCGGCGGCGGCTTCTCCACTTTAGGCGTAGCCGTTTTCGCTTCGACCGTGGGCGTTATCTGTGAAGCAGTCGAGGTCGACGGTTTGACAGACTCTGGGATAGGCGGCAACGACTTTTCCGCAACCGTGTGCCCCCCATTTTCGGGCGCCTTCTTTCTGGGCGGCATTTTCTCCGTCGGATTTTGGGCCGGGCTTTCCTCTGCCTTCGGCGGAGTCGCTGTGCCGTTTCCATTGCTCGGCGGCTTGGGGCTCGGCGACTTTGAGGAGGTCCTCGAGTTCGAGCCGCTCCTGTCGGGCGGCGTCAGCGTCTCCCTCGGCCGATCCCTGTTCTTGCGTGGCGTCTGAGCCCTTGGTGCGCAGTGCAGGTCAAGAACCACGTGATCGACGCCGGGCGCATAGCTTCGAACACGGCTCACGCCTAGGATGGTACAGGTCCAGAGCGACTCGAAGTAGACGTTATTCAGGTAGCGTGTGCAACTAAAGCCTCCTGGATTTTCAACGCAAGGCCAGGCGCAAATACTCGGTGGCCGCAGCGAGTGCGAATTGTTTGTAGCCCATGTCGATTCGACTCCATTTCTCCTGGAAGTCGGCGTGGATCTGTGGCGGCGGCAATTCGATCGATTCGATCTCCTTCAAATCGTGCGGTTGTTTGTGTCGGTCGAAAGGTAAATACCTCCAGGATAGAGGCACTTCTTCGCAACTTGCCATTCGCCTTGATGGGAAGCGGTGCGAAAGTGGTCGAGTTTTGCGACGGTTGCGACGGTTGCAGCGCGTCGTCCTCTTTCGCTCTGTTGCCTATTTTCACGTTGCAACGCGGAAACCAACCGATTTTTTGCCAACTGCACCGCCTCGTGGATGTGTAGCGTTGCGCCGGTCTGCGGCCGAACGGCCTGTAAAATTTACGTTGTATGTACCCTTATTATGGTTGTCTGTCCTCCGTCCTTTAGACTGTAGCCAGTCCTTGCCCTCTCGTCGCATCATTATCAGACGCCGTGCAGTGCTCTCGAGCTCCCGTGCAGTAAACGTGTCGTTCGCTATCTCTGCTCCGTGCGGAAAACGCTGATCGTGCCAACGATGCGCATGCGCGCGCGCGCGGATCGGCGACCCCGTTCCTTATCTATCACCTCCACTTCTTCCTCGACCGCACAACCACTTCTCTCCGTCGACCATTCCCCTTTCTTCCCCTCTTGCCTTTCCCCCCGAGTGTTCGGTGCTATCAATCTGCGCGCAGCGCATCTATTCCCAGGATTGATAGCCACAAGCCAGTGTTCACGTGATTGTCACTACACAATCTCATCTTGCATCCTCCCCCAAAGTAACCAAGGCTCGGATATCCCAGATATCCCACTTGATCGTTGCGATCCGGCCCCCCCCTGACATTAGGAGCTTTCTATTCGAGAAGAGACAGACCAATTGTTTCTAGGAGAAATATCATGGCCCACATCCGTCAGAACTACAATGTCGCCGTCGAGGCTGCGGTCAACAAGCAGGTTCGATCCATTTTCCCCCATGCAGAGTCGACATTCATTCAGGTGAACATCGAGCTCTACGCCTCGTATGTCTACCTCTCGATGTCGGCCTATTTCGACCGACCGGACGTGGCGCTTCCGAACACGGCCAAGTTTATGAAGAAGCAGGTACCGAATAGAGGGAATTTGCGCCATCACATGCAATGTGGCCACTCTAGAGCGAGGAGGAACGCGACCACGCACTGGGTCTGATGCGTTACCAGAATCTGCGCGGTGGATCGATCGTGCTTCAGGACGTTCGTCGACCCGAAAAGGTACGAACGAGCTGGGGATGGAAGAACGAGTGACTTTCCCAGGACAACTGGGGCACGCTGCTCGAGGCGTTCGAGTCGGCGCTGGCGCTCGAGAAGTCGAACAACGAGGCGCTGTTGGCGCTGCACGGCGCGGCGAATGAGCACGACGACGTGCAGCTTGCCGACTTTCTCGAGGGCGAATATCTTCGCGAACAGGTGCGCGCGTTGCCCCACGCATGCATTTCCCGAGTTTTCACTTGAGCCAAACGACTCTGAATGCTCACGAGGCGAAGAATGGATAGAGACAGCCGCTCCCGTGGTGCGAAAACTCTCGTGCATTTAGGTCGAGTCGATCGAGCAGATGGGCAAGTACGTGACGACGCTTCGACGACTCGGCTCCGGCGTTGGCGAGTACATCTTCGACAAGGAGCACCTCTCTAGCGACTAGTTCACTAATTGTTTGCATCCCCGCACACACACATACCGCTATTACACGCACGACTCGCCGAATAAGATTGCGCGCACGGGAACGGCAGACAAGAGGCGACGATGACTGATGAAAGTAAAACCTTGCAAGCAGCCAGCAGATGCGGTCGACTGGTCGGCGTGCAGCCCATGCAGATGCGGTCGGCGCATCCAACTGGCGTGACCAGACGACAGTCGCCCGAGAGCAGAGTCACGCGACTGGCGCAGTCGTTCGCCTCGAGCGATCTAGAAGACGCACATGTGACGCGTCGACGCTGACGTACAAGGCATACGCAACGGCTGAGCGACCGCGAAAACCTAGCCTAGGGGGAAAGTTCACGCACCGTCTCAGCGCCTCGATGCACTCCTCGTTCCAGTCGATCGCGAAGACGTGGCGCGCTCCGGCGGAAAGCAGGAGCGGCAGCGAGTAGTAGCCGATGCCTAGTCGTTTGCGAGCTCTCGAGATGTGTGCAAAAAACCGACTGGCAAACATGTCGACGACCACCTCGTTCCGACAGTCCCAGCCGGCGACGCGCGCCATCTCGGGCGTCAGCGAGATGTTGAAGACACGCTTCGAGGCGTCGTAGACGTAGCTGAACACGAGGTAAGTGTTCTCGAGCACCCGGGGGGGGGCGAAAACCGAATGTCTCGCTGCTCGTCCAGATGCTCGACCCAACCGCCGCCGCCCCACAGGATGTCGACGTGCGGTGCGCGCTCGTTGTCATCCGCGATCTGACGCTTTCGTCCGAGACGATCGGTCTTCAACGCCTCGGCGACCACCTTCCACAAATCTCGACCTGTTCGTGGCGCTTTGGAATAGGGAAAGGGGACGAGAGACGAACCCATCATGCGCCACTCTTTGGCTCGAAATGAGCCCTGCGGCAGAACCACCAGTTCGCCGTGCTTCTCCCACCGCGCGGGCAAGTCGCGCTGCAGTTCGGCCGTCCATCTACGCATCGCTCGGTTCGTTGTGTAAGACAGGCAAACGGCAGCATACTTGAGCCCGATCTGTTCGGCCGCAGTCTTCACGCTCTCGAGCAGACGCGCAAACTTGGCCTCCTTGCGGTCGAGCGCGTCGTCTGAAATGGCGGCAGATCTTTGAGGCTCAGAGATGGCTTGCGAGAAAGGGACGCAAAGTCGTACCCCCATCGAGCGATTGTTCCTTGGTCCTCTGCTTGACGAGCTGCTGTCGTTGGTCCTTCACGGGGCCGTTCGTCTCCTTGGACAACTTCCTCATTGCGGCGTCGTTGTTGCGCTGCATGCTGCCGTCGTTCAGCCCAAAGTCGTCGTCGTAGTACTGGCTGCCACTGCCGCCGTCGGGAACATCTGCCGCCCACCCTGCGAGTGAGTAGTGGTCTAGAGCGGCGAGAGAGGAGGCGACATCAAACTGAGCCAGTGTGTGAGAGGGGGAAGCCGAAGACAGGAAGCCGATCAGCTGCCGGCTCGCCTGCCCGTCCGCTCAGCTAACGGAGGGGCCGTAAAACACACGCAAGGAGAAGGAGGGCAGGATGGATGAAGGGAGGGAGCTGGCACCGGGACTGCTGGACAGCCGATTGTGAAGGAAGGGACGAGAAGAAAAGTCCATCAAGAGCGGACGTGTGGTCAACAAGGCACGGACGAGGAGGTTGAGGGGGGAAATAACCAGAGGCAAGGGCTTTTGGGCGTCGACCATTAGCCCGTTGTCATCGACACCAGGCGCACAGTCGAGTTGGCACGTTTCAGGGAGAGGTGGCTCCGACGACGAACATCGCTGCGTGAAGCGATCGCGCTGGACGGGCTCTCGGTAAAAATTCAAACCGTCGACTGGGACCTAGCAAAATCAGCTGACTCTCGCTCGTTCGCTCGTTCGCTCGCTGCGCACAGACGGCAACGACGGGACACAGCCCGTACACTTGTTCATCGCACTCTCTCTCTCTCCTTCACTCGAGTGCGCCCGGCAGAGCTGGGATGAGAGAGGAAGAAGAAGAGAAGGAAGAAAACGAAGAAGCAAGAGAACCTGGGCTCGTCGCCGTCTCTGTTTGCCCCACTCTAGCGCTTGCCAAGTGGTGGTGGTGGTGCTGCTGGCGGCGGCGGCGGCGGCGGTGCCCTACCCCCTCCCTTTACCCGGGATGCGTGTGTACTGACTCTCGCCTCCCACCCCCACCCCCTCTCTTCACATCCTCGCTTATCCGCGTCCGGCCCGGGAGGAGGGGGGAGACACAGTTGCAGCGCGGCGGCGACACACGGGGAGGGAACACGAGTAGTTCGAGTCGGCGGCGCTCTCGCTCCGGCTCTGCCGCCGACCGAGAACAGAGTGACGCGCGCGCCGCTGCCGTCGCTGCCGTTGTCAATTTGCAGACAACGAGCACGCCGGCGCGCGCGTGGGAGCTCAAGTCAAACAGAGCAAGCGGCACGGAGGACGACGGCAGTAGGACACAACACCTGACTGCACGGGCGGCAGCACCTGCTTCTGGGCACATCTTCATCTTTCGTCGCCCGTCCGTCCGTCCGCCTGCCCGCCCATCCCGTGCACGCTCGATTTTTGCTGCCTCCTCCCGCAGCCGGCGGCAGCAGCGGCACGATGGCCCGTCTGCACCTAGCGCTATCACTTCCGCTCCTCGTCGTCGTTGCCGTCGTCGTCGTCGTCGTCGGCGGTGCTCTGGCGCAAACCCATCATCATCATCATCACGACAATGTGAGATGACGCACGAATGGCCGTCCGCCGTCCGCCCACCATACCGTTGTCGCGCGTTCCAGAAAACGCTCTCGTTTCGGGGCGCGCCCATCTGTACGGACGATCTCATCTCGGCGGGATGTCTGCCCTGCGAGCGATGTGTGATAAACAGTCGCGAGAAGGCACGCTGTCTGCCGGTGGACCACTGCTGTGCATGTGAGCCCGCTTTCTCGTAGCCACCGCCGTCGCCGCCAGTCCGACGGAGAGGGATTATGTGTGTGTATCATGAAATGCACAAAGATGGCGATCCTCCGCTCACGTGCGCCCGATCGCCGTGCCGAAACTACAGAAAGCTGTGCCCTCGAGCGAAGCACTGCGTCGTCCAGGCCTGCCGCTCGTTCGGATGCATGGCAAGGCAGGACTTTCTCATTCGTCCCCCTCCTCTCCCACTGATTGACTCTTGCAAATCTTCTGAATCTTCAGGTTCCTCGATGCAGAATTCAACGTATTGTCTGAGCGCGAGTGCACCTACTCCACAACGGTCGAGCCCGTAGAGGAGGAGGACGGAGAGGAAGTCGAGGAAGCGAAGTCGGCGAGTGGACGCAGACGCAAGATCCACGTGAAGAGACAGTCCAGAGAGCGTCGATCAGAAAGACCAACTGGTCTGGGCTTTGACATTCGATAATACGCACTGTCCGTGGTGTCAGTGAGATCCGGGCGCTGCCCACAGACGACTGTGGGAACGTCGATTCTCGGCAAGATCTCCATAAAGACCAGATGCTCCAACAAGGACGCGCCTCAGTGTCGGTACGATCAGGTAGGGAGGAGTTGCGACACCGCTGGCTATGTAACGTCTTTCAGGATTGCTCAAACGGTGAAAAGTGCTGCCTCGTCTCCGGTTGCGGCCGAAGATGCGTGGAGGCTGTGAAGAAAGTCAACTCGAATCAGCAAAAACCTAAAACAGCCAAAGGCGCAACGGCGGCCACGCCGCAAGTGATCACCATCTTCAGGACGCCGATTCTGCACAAAAGTAGCAAGCAGCCGAATATCGACTACGACGGACTGTGAGAGGAGGAGGAGGGAATATTGATCATTCATAAACTACTGGTAATTCATCGTCATCATCAGATTATTACATGCTGCTCGGCAAGCTGCTGCTGCTCTCCCAATGTTTGCGTTTGTAGAATTCCAGTGAATCGATCGATATGTTCGTGCATGCTCACCCGTGCATCACTTTTCTCTCACTCCTTGCTGCCACAACCTTCGTGGCGTGCATTTTTCTCTCACAGTCCACGCGTTTTCGACTCGCACTATTCACGACGACTTTGCCTGCAGATCCTCCAACACCTTGTCGAGCGTGTGGAAGACCTTGCCCGGTCGGAAGAGCAGCTTGTTCGACATCCACGACATCTTCGAAGAGTTGTGTACCGAAATGCACTCAGGGAACACAACTCACATCCTTGATGGGGTAGAGGAAGTGCATGTGCAAGTGGTGCACGCTCAGAAGTGGCGGGAAGTGGAATCCGATGCGGAGCATGTCCTCGACGGTATCCGCGTCGCCTCGGTCCTTGAGCACCTGACGCAGATGCTCGCGTCCCAGTTTGTTCATCTCTTGCACTGCATTGTGAATCGATGGTAGCCAGACAATCATTGGTTCTCTCACGTAGCGGAATGTGCTCGACCGTTAGATCCGTGGGCTTGGAGATGTGCGCCTTCGAGAGCACCAGAAAGTGGTATGGCGCCTTCGGCTTGTGGTCCTCGATCAGAATGGCCTAGGGGTATTTCGCAAGTTTCATTGCCAACCGCCTCGCTCACCTGATCGCCCGTCTTCTTGTGCTCATCGAGCTTCGAGTGAACGATCTCGCAGAATGGGCAGACTTTGGGCGACGGTGTTGCGGCCCCGGTGGGCGAAGACGCTTCCTTTTCCACCATTTTCCCTGCTGAAAATTCCCACTCTCTGCTTCGGTCGCGCAAATTCCTGGGGAGGGGAGACGCCCACGGACCTCTTCCCGTTCGCTCGTTTTTTTTCAACGTTCACGACTTGGCGGCAACCCGCCTTTCCCATTGCTGAAAAAGGCGGCAGCCACCGCCTCGCTCTCTCGAGTGCCGTGGGTTTTACGAGACTATGGGACGGGGCCGCGCGCGCATCCGCACAACAATTTCCTGTCGCCACCGCCACCGCCGCCGCCGCCGTCAAATCCAGCGCAGCAGCAGGGCAAACACAGAAAACACCGTCTGCGGCTGCGGGAGCAACAGCAGTGCATGTTGTGTCGGGACGGGCGGACGGGCGGTTGCCGAGGCCGCCCGTGTGGCGAGTGGCGGTGGGAGAGCAGCCAGAGAAAGGGACGCAGCGGTAGCAAACCCATCTGCCGATCAATGCCTCGTCTCGTCTCGCCCCTCTCACTCGCTCTCTGCGGCGCACGACTCTCCCTTTCGCCCTCCACTCTTCGTGTGCCTTCCGCTTTGACAGCATGTGGCGGCCGATGAAATTCCACTTCCTGACGACAGAGGGGGCAATTATTAGAGTTATTGGCTTGAGAGTCGAGCGACGAGCATGCTGCTCGATAAGGCTGTCGTTACGACGCGGCGCCACTCACACCTTGGCATCTCCGCCGCCGTCGGTAAACACACAAACTCTGACAACAAACTCAGTTCCGTCTTCATAGCGCTCGTTGTGCAGTCGGGTGCTGCTGCTGCTGTCATCAAGAAGAAGAAGAAGAAGAAAACGTTCTAAGAGACGTACACACACGCACGGCGCGCACATTCCCCGCCGCCCTAGACCTGCCAGGCGTGCGAATAGTCGCCGTACTCGTAGAGCGCCTGATCGTAGATCCTCGCCTCCACCTTTCGCCCGCCGAAGAAGCGGTCGTTGAGGGCGCGCTGCGCCTCGGTCGCCTCGACGGCCTCCGAGAATCGAACGAAGATGGCCACTTGGTCGAGGTCGGCGTTCTCGGCGATCACCACCTCGTCGACCCTGCCGAACTTCTCGCACTCCTCCTTGATCTCCACCTCGAGTTGGTCGTCCACCTCGGACGGCGTCACCATGTTCTTCATGACGATCACTTGGGAGCGATTGACGCGCATCAGCTTCGTCATGAGCAGATGGCGAGCGTCGTTGCCGCGGATCTCGACGCGCTGAAAGTCGACGGCGTGCGCGTAAGGTCGGCGTGTTCAAATCGCGAACCCACCTCCATCGCCTCGAGTGACGTCGCCTCCTCGCTCTGGTTCGCCGCCAGCTCGTCGTTGATCGCGCCCACCCGCTTCAGAGCCTCGAGCGCACCGGCCGTTTTGAGCTAAACAACGGCCACCGTCGACCGACTCGTGTGAATTATGACAAAGCACCTTGGGCTTTCCGCGAATCTTGGACCGGCGTATGTCGCGCTCGTTTCGACGGATCTGCGCGATCAACGAGTGCTGGTAGTTCTCCTTGATCTTGGCAATCTTCGCCTCCTCCTTCTTCTTCTTCTCCTCGGGTGTCAGGGCCACGATCTGCGCACGCATGGCCCGTGTCTTGTGCATCTCACACAGTATTGCAAAACCTGCTTGTTACGGTCGTTCGAATCGTAGAGCTCCAGCGCCATCGAGCTGGGAACGCCGCTGATCGCCAATCGTCGCTGCTCGGAGATCTTGTCGCCTAGATTTAGTAGGCATTATTTCACCCTCTACGATGATGAGAACTTACTTCCGTACGTCAACATCAGCGGGTCCCCTCCGCTCGCCTGCGCCCGTTCCTCCTCAATGACCTGCTGCACGAGTGCCACTTTCTCCTGCTTGGCGAGCCGTTTCTGCTTCTTCTTGCCGATGCCCTTGGACATCTTGTCGAAGAGGCTGAGCACGGAGGTGGGCGGCGGCGGCTCGTTGTCCTCCTCGTCCTCCTCATCGCCTTGTGCTCCGCCAGACGCTGCTGACACCGACGTGCCAGGCGGGATCCAGATGCCGGGCGCGGGTAGATGGGCCGCCTGTGTTTAGGTGCGTGATTCGTTCAGTACAACGACCGATAAAAAATACCCTAAGCGGAGCTGCGGATGCCTGAGACTCTTCCACCTTCGGAACCGCTGCCGCAGATGTGATTTCCGGCGGCGGCGGCGCCTCGAAATTCTCCACGTCCTTCCCTCCCTCATCGTTGTTCGTCCTCGTCTGATCCTCGTCCTCGGGTTCGGTGTCCTCTTCGTCGTCGTCGCTCTCGACCTCGTTCTTGATCGCAGCCAGCGCCTTGGTCTCTCCGCCATCTTCGGCCTCGTCCTCTGCATCCTCCTTCTTGACGTCATCCTTGCCCAGCTTTTCGTAGCCAAGTCGCAGAGGCTATACATTTCGACATTGTTTTCACGTTTCGCAAGCCTGAATTCACCTTATCCTTGTTGTCCTTCTTCTTTTTCTTCTTCTTCTTGCGCTCCTCGGAGCCGGGCGGCGGCAGAACCGGCTTCATGGGCGACGTCGCGGTCTTCGCAGGTCTCACCTGCACGTGATTTTTCAAGTTTCTCCGCTCCATTCGGTTTTCACAACATGCGAAAACACTACTCGCGCGAGAAACCGCGAACGTTGTTCCAGCTTCATTTTCGGGTCCCTTTTACTTCTGACTTCGTTCTTTGCGCGCTCTGAGAGCGATGGTGTTTCCTTCGTTTCCCGCCGGGAGAGATCGTACTCACTTTCTCTCGCTCACTCTCGATACTGCATCGTCATCATGAAAAATCACTCGCCCCGCTCACATTCTACTCACCGCCTCTTGCGCTTGAATCTTGGCTGTGATCGCTGCGGCAGCAAGCGCCGCCGCCGACGGAAGGGCCTGAGTGGCAGCCGGGGCTAGGTACGAGATTGCCTGGAAGTTCTCGCACATGTGCATATCTTCATAGTTCGAAATCACATCGGGCGGCGTGATGGCCTTGCCGACGCGCAGCTGCTGTCCGCCCAGGTCAAAGCCGTTCATGCCGGCGACGGCTTCGCGACAGGCCTGCGCGTTGTTGTACGTAATATACCCGAATCCCCTGCAAGGTGGATGATCATTCTGAACGCAAGCAATTACCGATGAACTCGGGGGTTCGCGAGATTTCGTGCCAAACGGCAGTTCTTCACCTCACCGAATGCCTCGAACACCGATTTGAGATCGGTCTCCGAGAGATCGGGGTGAACCTGAATTTTCATGCAGTCTAGCGGGAGACTGCGTGCAAACCGATGCGACATAGATCCGATGGTACTGAGCCGCTTCCTGCATCACCAGCTGGATGATGTTTTGAGCATTTTGAAGGGGAGCCACGACACCGGGAGCGGTGGGAGCGCCTGCCCACTGCTGCTGATTTTGCTGAGTTTGCTAAATGGCGTTTTTGAAAATACATGCAACACGACTGGGAACAAACCGCGTTGACTTTGAGGTTCCGGCCGCAGAGCAGGTAGCCGTTGAGCTGGTTGATCGCCAGCTGAGCGGCCTCTGGAACTTCGTACTCGAGAAAGGCGTACCCTTTGTGGTGCTGAAAACGGGAGCTCTTGAATGATGCGACTTCCCACTAAAGCATACCCCTGTGGAGCCATCGTACTGGACGTTGATCGTCTTGATTGGCCCGTACCACCCGAAGACCTGACGAAGGTGATCCTCACGGGCCTGGATTCAAATGAGGCATATGATCGAGGTCAGAAGAGTGAGACCTCGAACGAGATGGAGCCGATGTAGATGCGTGACATGAGCGCCAGCGCCTGCTGATACATGGCGATCTTTTGCTGCTGAAAGATGTCGAATTGTAATGGCTGAAAAATAAGCTCCCGCCTTGGCCTGCTCGTTCTGTTGCTGCCGCATCATGATCGCCTTGACGGAAACCTCCTGCGCGAATTTCTTCGCGTTCGCGAGATCGTCCTTTTCCCTGCGCGCGAAGCCGTAACTTGGCGACGGGCATTCAAAAGACAACCTCGTCCTGAGTCGGCGCAACCCGAGTCCGAGTAGTTCGGCCTCTTTGAGCGAGCCAGGTCCGACGAAAACCTCGCCGTCCTGCTGCAGAATTGGCATCGCCACCAGCTGCTGCTCGACGATGACCGGCGCGGCGGCCGCGCCTAAAATGTCAAAACTGTCGACGAACGCTTCGGTAATACCATTGGTCGAAGCGCTGGGCGCTGCCTCTTGCGCAGCCGCACAGCCGTTTTCCGTCATCGCTGAAAGAAAAATGCAACAATCCTCAGCAAGGCGCCACAAGCCACGCAACACGAATTCGAACGCCCGTGAAGATTGCTCCGTTCAATGCGTGTGCGGACGAACTTGTCAGTCTGCCATTTTGAATTTTGTGCTGTGGACGTGACATTCCGTACTTTGCTCGCCGATTTCCGATCTGGCTTGCGACCTTCAACAACTACTATCATGAAGCATCAGTACAACATTGCAGTGATGGCGGACGAGCGCGAGCGAGAGCGTCGCGAGCAATGGCAGGAAGTGATCGACATTCTGAAATTGATCTTCCAAGTCCTCTATCATGTTATCGTCGAGGGAATTAAGGTAGACCGAAAAGTCAGAGTGATACGAATGCAGCCTAGGCCGTTCTGCCGTGGGGCTATTTGCCGGAGAAGTCGGTGGTCGGACGACGCGTCCTGATCACGGGCGCGGCGAGTGGCATCGGTCGCGAAATGGCCTACGAGGTTCTACCACTGCGTAATTGCGTCGAAATACGCATGTTTAGTTTGCCAGCCGCGGCGCTTCGCTGATTCTTCTCGACGTCAACGAGGGGGAGAACGAGCGAACGGCGCGGGAGGTTCGCTCACGATTCGCGTCAGTGGAAGTGAGACCGTGTGTTCCGTCATATTTCAAGGTCACTGAAAGGTGTCAACCTACACGGTTGATCTGTCCAATCGAGAGTTGACGACGGCCGTCGCGGAACGTGTCAAACGAGAAAAGGGGTCGCCATACATCCTCGTGAACAATGCGGGCATCGTCTACGCGAAGCTGCTCACCGAGGTTTGGTGGAACTGCCGCATCACTTTCCAGTGTCGCCGAATTTCAGCTCACCGACGCTCAAATCGAAAAGACCTTTGCCATTAACGTGCTCGCGCATTTCTGGGTATTTCATTGCCTGCTTTAATGAAAAAATCGCGCTCATCATCAAGCTCACGCGCGCCTTCCTCCCGGATATGTTGGCGCAAAACGACGGCCACATCGTCTCGATAGCCAGCGTGCTCGGAATGATCGGCGTCGGAAGTGGGCACCACAGTTTCATGTGCATAAACTGCATTCTCAGAATGCACGGACTACTGCGCTTCGAAGTTCGCGGCCGTCGGTTTTGCGGACTCGCTCGTCAGCGAACTTCGGGGACTGGGCAAGGTTTCGGCCGTCTCGTTTTGACCACTCCCTCCTGAGCGGTTTCTTTCTTCAGACCGGCATTAAAGTTACGACCGTCGGGCCGAACCTCATCCTCACCGGCATGTTCGCGGGCGTCGATCAGCCGGCCGCGAAGCTCTTCCCTCCGCTACAGCCCGACTACGTCGCAAAGTGTGTGGTGGAGAGCGTGTTGACGGACCGCGAACTCCTGCTTCTGCCGAAAGCAAACTACTGGGGAATGCTGGCGAAAAGGTACAGAAGAAGTGTGCGCGGGAGCGGGTGAAAATAATTCAGTATTCTGCCACCACGAGCCGCCAATGCCCTCCTCGTCTGGTTGCGCTACGACACGGCGCTTGCGACCCACATCGGTCGCAGAACCCCATAACAACAATAATGACAATAATAATGATAATAGCAAAGCATTCCACGGCCACAATCTATCGCAGGGTAATACGGTTCATTGTGTTTTCGCGTATCTGTGGGTGCCAGAAAAGACGTAGTCGTCATTCCTCATCGCCATAGCCATAAAGTGGATGTCGTGAAACGGGTCTGTCTCGTTCTTGTCTTCTGTCGAAAAAGAAGTCGAAATGGCTAAGGCGCGCGCGCTCGGGAAGCTCTGCTCTTTGCTGTGAGTTTACTCTGAAATACGTGTCAGTTCGTGTTCGCTAGCCGATGTCTGCTATCTCCTTGTGTGCATCTCTCTCTCTCCCACTCTGTCTAGCTGTGTTGTTGCCGTTCGATGAAAGCCGCGCATGTCGTCGGTCGAGAGACAGGTTCAGGAAATGGGAGTGAAACATCGTCGTCTGTGTGTATCTTTCGCGCGCTCTCTCTTTTGCGTCGGTTTTCGTTCTTCTGCAAACACGTAAAGACCCAAAACGTGAAATCGGTTCGACGAAACGTGGTCAGGCAATAGGATAAGATGAGGTCGGGAAGCACTACTCGATCTTTGTGCGCGAGGTAGACTCTGTCGTTTTGTTGCACGGCCTTGCTAGGTTCCAGTTGCGAGGTAGTTGTTCGTTTCGTTGTGCGAGTGAGGTAGACGTTATGTACAGGTCCGAAAGATGCGAGCATGGTTCTGAGGATCACCGCATCGCGTTCTCTCTTCCCATCGAGGTAGATGTCGGTCGCATAGCAAGAGGTAGAGACAAAACAGTGGTGGTGGTGGAAATCACATGTTGCAGTGCATTCGGGGAGGTAGACTGCGCGAGGAAGACTAGGCGAGGGAGGTAGAACTGGGCGCTTCTTGGTCTGTGTAGCTGTTTCTGTGTTAGAAGAGAGAGAGAGAGGGAGTAAGAGAACGTCGTCGTCGTCATCATCGTCGTCGTCGCCGTCAAGAAAGACAGAAGTGGTAGCAGCGCTCTCCCCATCGTCGTCGTCGTCGTCGTTGTCGTCAGACCGAGCAGACGTCGATGATCGCGTTCGCCGACGACGATGTGGGCGACTGATCGCTTCCCGCGTGCGTCGTCCCGCCAACGACACTCGACGTCGTCGCGGCGGTCGAGTCCTAGGTTTCGGGTGAGCGTCGACCGCCTCCACACCATCATGTAGTGACATACCGGCGCCGAGAACGGCGAGTCCGGCGACAGTCGTCCGCCTTGCGGTTGAGCGGCCGTTGCCGCGGCGGCTGCTCCGGCACCGATCAGGTTGTTTCCGAAGAGACAGCATCCCAGGGCTGCAGCCTCCTCGAGCAGCTTCTGCTCGAAGGCCTTGTAGTTGGCGAGCAGCTGTTGCACCAGTTGCTCGTTGAGCTGCGGAGCCTGAGGCGCAGAGAAGGAGATGCCGAGCGAATTGATCGATTGCTGCTGCTGCTGCTGTTGATGCTCATGATGGTTCTGCAGCGCGGTGCCCAGACAGTCGAGCGGATTCAGCGGCACCGGCGCGGGAAGATGGTTGGCCGACGAGGACGAGCTGGACGCCGACGAGGACGAGGACGAGGACGTGGGTGGCGGAGGAATCGACGCGGCCGCTGCAGCCGCGGCGAGTCCCGCGAGTCCGGCGAGGGCGGCGGCCGCCTGAAGCGCGTCCCAAGTTCACGTCGTCCAGAAACAGTACGCTAGCAACCTGCGACGTGTTCGGCGACGCCAGGTTGATCGGCTGCTGTTGCTGGTGCTGCTGACCGCTGCTGCTGCTGCACGTGACTGGCGGCGAAACGGACACTCGAGTGGGGATCTGAAGACGACCGTTTCTCCGCTTGGAGAAAAGCCAATCGACCACTGGCTGGTCGGTCGGCCAGCAGAACTCACAGTGATGGGCGGCGCCGGTGGGGACGGCAACACGGGCGGAGTCGTGGGCGCCGCTGCCATCAGCTTGACGTCGATCTTCTGCTCCAGCTGCAGCAGCTCCTCGTCTTTCGACGCGATCGACGAGGCCGCGGGCGAGACCGGCGAGTGAGGGCGAGACGCCGACGAGGCCGCCGCGCCGCCGAGCAGCAGCGACAGACAGTTGCTGGCCGTCTTGGCGGCCGCCTCCGCACTCTCCTCCCTGTTCTTGGCGCCCACGTCGGGTCCGCCGAGCTTCGTGATCTCGAGCGTGGCGGGGTTCACGAGCTGGAAGGGCGGCAGATGGCCGGACGACGCGGCGGCCACCGCTGCGGCGATGTTCAGCGTCGCGGCGATGTTCTCGCGCGTCATGTTCACGAGCGTCTCCTTGCGCTGCCGCCGGCGGATCTTGATCTGGTCGGCCATCAGCTTCTGGCGCTCCGACACGACCTGGCACTGCAACGCGGAACGAGGTCTTCGGAACTAGGCGGTGGCGGCCTTCAAGGCTGCCGTGCGTTGTTTTTGTTTCTCTCTTCCCCCGCTCGTCGCACACGATTGCCGTCGTTCTATGCCCGACCAGCGGTGACTGATTAGAGTAGCAACCGCTGCTGTGGCAGTGGATGCTTTCGACAACGACGACGACGACCGCCGCCGCCGCCGCTGCCGCCGCCAGCAGCATGTCTGGGCCGCCGTGGGTGCTTGCACTCTTGCCATCTCTCCCCCTCTCCGTGCTCTCTCATTCAGCAATGTCCTCGCTGTTTTCTCTCGCACCCTGCCGCAGGCCTTACAGTATGCGACAAGCGCTGTCTCGCGCACATTGTTGTGCACCGCTCTGCTCGTTGCTCGCAATGTCTCGGCGACAAAGACGGGGAAGCGGAAGAAAGAGGAACGAACGGACGGACGGGAAAGTGGCGGTGCCGCGAAGAAGAAGAAGTTGTTGTCGTGCGCGCGCGCATGCGCTTCTGGTGTTTTCTTCGACGTCGACTGGCTGTTTGCGACGCACGCGTCCTCATTCTCTTTCGCGCGCGCGCGCGAACGCGAAAACAGGCCCGCGCGCGCATGCTCGTCTCGTCGTCAACTACTACTACAGCTGCCGCTAACGTGCGATACCGAGCGCGAACGGAGGGAGAGAGCGAGCGAGAGACAGCGACAACAACAACAACGTCGCGAGAGCCTCATCATCCATCTCTCTCTCGCTCGCTCGCTCGTATGTGTCTATCCGCCGCTGCTTCTGCTGTCGCACGAACACTCGATTCATGGACAGCAGCAGAATTTGTTGTTGTCGCAGTGGCGCGCACACGCGCGAATTTTCCCCTCCCCTCGCTCACCCGCCTTTCAAAGCCCTGGCTGCTGCTGCCGCTGCTGCTGCTGTCTGTTGTGGCCCGAGGGCCTGTTTTCGCGCGCGCAGACACACAGACACACTTGTCGCTGACGACGACGACGACGACGACGACGACGGAGACTAGCAAAACCCATCTACTGTAGCTGACAGCCCCCCGGGCGGCGGGCCTTCAAAACAAGCTCTCGCTCGCGCGGAGACTGGAACAGCATAAATTCCGACCTGCATTTGCATAACTCGCTTAAGAAGAACCAATAGAGCGAGCGGACGAACACATCCGAATGTATGTACGGTACACGGCGGCAGCGCACGGCAACAAGTTGCCATCCCCCCTCGGGATCGAGCAGTTTTCCCCCTATCGCCGTGCGCCGGGAAACAGCCGCACACGCCCGTTTCGCTCCCTCTCTCGCATCCTGCGCCCTCCGCCTTCTCCATGCTCTCTCATGCGACCCTCCTCCCTGGCCGTGCTCTTTTTGTTGACGCGCCGTGCCCAGACCGCCGCCGAGCCAGACACTCCCGAGGAGGAGGAGGGGGCCCTACTGTTGTCGGTGCCGGGGAACTTGTTCTTCGAGCTTTGGGAGTGGCAGACACCGACACACACACATAACAACAATCTCTCTCACTCGGAGCCGAGGGGTTAAATCCCGCTTCCCGGGAGAAGAAGATAGGCGAGCAAAGATGGGGGGCGCGAATGATGCACGCCTACCTTGGGACAGTTGCAGTCGCGGAACGGGCACACTCGCTTGTGGCCCTTCAGTCGAGACTTGCGTCCATGCTGGCCGCACTTCTGGCAGTTCGGCACGCGTTCTGCAACAGTTTCCGACTTTGAGTCATCCCCGTCGAGCCTCGTCTCACTCACTCACTCTCCCTCTCCCCTCCCTGAAATGTTGCATCCTCTGTGGGGGAGGGTTTCACTTGAGCGCAAGCAGTATATAGTAGAAAAGACGCACTGGTGTAGGAGACGCCGTCCGGCTCGACGAGCTGCTTCAGCGCCGAGAACGTCACCTTGTAGGGGTCCTGGCCATTGAGGATGGCCGCGGCCGCTGCGGCTGCGCCCGGCGGCGCCGCGAAGAAGAGCGGATGCGGAGGAGGTGGGGGATGCGGAAGCGCGGTCATTAGAAGAATGTAGCAATCGCTCGGAGAAGGAGCCGGGGCGGGAACGCCGCTCTAGTCTCTTCGTCGGATGGGTGGGTGGGGTGGGCAAGCAGGCCGGCAGGCGGGACTAGCACGAGAGGGCCCTGTTTTGCGTGTGTGCGCTCGCCTCCCCCCTCGGGCCCTGGGGGCCCGTCGGGACCCCGCCCACCGAGCGAGGGGGAACGCTAGGGGTGGGGGGAGAACCCCTAAAGTCGGGGCGTCGTCTCAACTGTAAGCCGCTGTTTTGCTGGCCCGCCACGGCGAGCGAGCGAGCGAGCGCCCGAGAGACTAACGAGGAAATGTGTCTGCGTGTGTCTCACTCCTTCCAAGGCACGCTGTTTTCCAGCAAGCACGTCGTCCCGAAGAAGAAGAAGCGCGCTGGCAACAAAAACAGCGTGCACGCGGCCCGAAATCGGACGCACGAAAACAAGGCCCCTGCTCGACTGCCTTTACGACTGCTCTTGGGACGCGCGTCTCTCGCTCGTTGTTGCGCTCATCTACACGAGCCGGTGGTTGCTGTTGAGGCTGCTTCTTGTCGATTCATGATATCGGGCTCTCGTGAATTATGCGCGCGCGCACGCAACACGAGGATAAACCCCGTCTGCGTCTGTTTGGCTGGTCGGATGAAGGAGGGGGTAACAATGTGCGCTATTGCGGTCGGTCTGCACGCAGGGGGGAACAAAGTAGAAGAATGCATGCACGGCTGCTAGGCGTCGCTCCTTGGCGTAAACAACTGCAGTCGTTGCGTGCGCGCTGCAGGCAGGCGGTACCGGTCAGCGCGCGCGCGCTGTTGTTGTTGTTGACGTGGCGTGTTGTGCGCATGTTGCCGGACGGGACGGGGGGAGGGGGAAAGAGGAAGAGAGGGAACGCTGCACACTCGCCCCTCTGCAGCTGCAGCAGCCCCGCCCGCCCGCCCGTCCGCTCGTCCGCTCGTTCGTCTTTCGCCTCTCCCCTCGCCGTCTCTCTCGCGCTCTGGCTGTTTGTTGTTTGTGGCACGCACTGGCGCAGCTGACCACCGCCGCCGCCGCCGCCGTCGTCGCCGCCACTGCAGCTGACGAGCAGCGGGAAGAAGGAAGCGAAGCGGGAGAGTGGACAGCAGCAGAAGGCGTTCGAGAGAGAGAGACACACACACTCGTAAAGTAAAGCGAACAACGTCGACTCATTGTGTTCTCTCCCACTCCGAGAAAGCGTCAACATCACACACTCTCTCTCACTCCTCGGGAAGTGTCTCTCGGCAAAACAAGGAACTGAAGAACGAGGAGGGAACGACGTGGTGAAGTAAGAGACGGGCAAAGTGACTGACCGCCTTTGATGCGAGGCAGCGTCGGGTCCCGCTCAACGATGGCCGCCTCCTCCTCGGGCGGGACGGCCTGCTGTTCCGAGGGCGGATTGTCGTCCGTCTCCATGTTGCCGTTCCCCGAAGAGGACAGCTCCTCGAGCTGGACGACGCGAGATGACGGAGCAATAGCGCCGAGAGACAAACCTCCAACTCGTGCAACTGCGTGTTGAGGACGCGTCGCTTCTCGACCAGGATGCACTTGGCGCACGAGCACGAGGCGAAGGCGCACTCGCACTGAATCGCGGGGGCGGTCTAGGAAGGAGAGGCGAGCGCCAGCAAACCTTGTGGTTCTTCCGCGGCTCCAGGCGTCCATGGTTCAGGCAACGTTGACAGTAGTAGACGCGTTTGTGATTGGCACTGCTGCCGTTCGGCAGCGGCACTTTCCCGTCGCCGCCCGCGGTCATATAGGCGAGCCAGCTCGCGGTTTGTGGAACGACCGGCGCCGTGGCGTGTCTAACAAAACGGGGTGCAGTGTGTGTATGGCAAGGCATCCGCCCTACCTATTGTGCTTTGTCTTCTCGGCTGCGGCCGCCGCTGCCGCCGCGGCGGCCAGCGCAGCGCTGTTGAGCAGGAGCGGCGGCGAGGACGAGGACGACGTGTTGGTCGCGGACGTGGCGCCGGACGAGGGCGAGGGCGAGTGGTGATCGGCGATGACCATCTGATGTGCGGCGGTAGCAGCCACCGTGCCACCGCTCAGGATGGCGGCCAGCGTGTTCAGCTGACTCTGCTTCTGCTGCTGCTGCTGACGGTGATTGTCGACGTGCAGCATCCTGTTCCTGAGCAACAACAGCATTATGGTCTATTCTTACTGGTGAGGCTGCGTGCGCCCCACGAAAGAGGCATACATAAGCGCACACAAACACATCCAACTGGGCCTGACGCCCCATCTGGGCGCAACATCAGGAACTCGCACACGGCAGATTGCCATCATCGTCACGGCACCACCCTAACCTGCTGCCTATCGCGCGTTCGCCACGACCCCACTACCATAGGAGCGAGCGATGGACACACGAGCGCGCAGCAGGTGGGAGGAAAAGTCGCATCGTCCGATCATGACACTCAGCGCCTGTTGCCATTTGGATGAGGACGCGCGCGCGCAGGAGCAGAGCGAGCAAGGACGAAGCGAGCGAGCGAGCGAGCAAGCGAGAGAGGGGGAGAGAGATGCAGAGCCGTCTTCCCACTCTTCCCTTTCACTGGCCCACCGTCCACCCTTGCCTCGCTTGCACTTTCTGTTTTCGGTCGCTGCCACCACCCGTCGAGACACACGTCTCGCACCCGGCACTCTCCGCAAACGCGCGCTCTCTCACCGGCTGCCCTCTTTGCTAGAAATGCTCTCTCGCCACCCCCCTCCCTCTCGTGATGATGGCAACACGAGTGCGAGAGACGGGCGAGGAGGGCGCAAGTCGCAAGCAAACGCGAGGGACCAGTGTCCTCTGTGTCAGCGGACGACGACGAAACCGGGCAACAAGGAGTTGAGAGGGGGGACGGACGGGACGAAACGGAAGGAAGAGAGGTGCTCAATCTGACAGTTGGCGAGAGACTCCGCTCGTCAGGCTGATGCTCAAGTTCAAGTTTGCGCGCGCGCCTTCCTCCTTTCCGTCGAATCGCATCTCACCCGCCGATATATACCGTATATGTGGGAGTGGCGGTCGCCGGTTCGCGAATTCTCGGCTAGTCCAGTTTCTTCTGCGCTCGGCGCCCAAGTCTGCTTGGCAGGCGCGCGCGCACACGAACGGGCCTGCGGCACACGGCCCCGAAATGCACTCCCTGTTTTCGTTGCTGCTCCTCCGCCTTCGCCGCCTAGATGAAGCGGAGGAGGGGGAAGGGGGGAGAGAGAGAGAGAGAAGAAAGAATACCGGGAACTGGCAGGCAGGCCGACATATTCAGTCCTTCGGCGCCTGTTTTCATGCACTACTACGACAACGCACACGCACATGCGCGACCAGATCTGTAGTGGATGACGGGTGCAAAACAACAGGACAGGATAAAGATGGAGTAGGAGGGCGAGTGAATCGCACGCCAATCAGTCAGAGAGTAACACAGTTCAGAGGACTCTGCGGCGTAGGAGGAGAGGGGGGAACGAAACGCGCGTGACTGAGGGAGGGAGGGGAGCGATGGAACGGAGGAAGGGAGGGAAGAACGGAGTGTTTGTGCTCTCCGTTGCTGCGCTGCTGCTGTTGTTGTTGTTGTTGTCGTTGTGCAGGAGCGGCGGTGGCGACGGCGCAACGGAGAAGGACGAGCAAAACAAGCCTCCGGGCCGGATTGGACGGAGCGGCGCACACATCGAGAGCGAGAGACAGTCGGGGTGAGGCAGAGACTGTACGAGCGGGAAGCGGCGGTGACGGCGGGAGTGGAGGAGGAGGAGGGACGAACACATGAAGAGAGGAAGAAGAAGAAAGAAGCGTCCGCCCGGGGCGGGGTCTCTCTCCCTTCTCTCTCTCTCTCTTTCTATATTTCGCGCTCGCATGGTCGAGATGGGCGCGGAAACCGAGAGGAATTGGAGAGAACAGTGATGCCACCGCCGAGGCACTGTTTTGGCGCCGCGGGAACACGTCGCACACAGTTGTTTGTGAAACCCGCGCGCGCGCGCACAATCGGAGCGCGAGGAGGAGGGGAGGGAGAGGGGGCGCACGGGCACAACAACAAACAGAGAGCCGTAGACAACTCCTCTCTCTTCCCCCCTCCCACCCTTCCTGTACGATTGTTGTGCCGGCGCGCCACGACTCCAAAACATCGTCGCGCGTGTGCAACTAGACGCAGAGCAACTGCGACTACTCTGGACGAAGTGGAAAACACTCGAAATCGAGGGTTGAGAAACGGACGGATGGGGGGGGGGGGAACGCGACGAAAAGAATTACAGTAGAAACGCGACGAGCCCAAGGTTGCAAGCGCGCGCGCGGGGGGCGTGACGAGCGACGGAGGGAAAAGTGCACGTGCACTCTTGCAAACATCGCGCCGCGAGAGAGGGCGGGGCAAGAGAGAGAGCGCGCGCGCGCACACACACACCGTCCCCCGCTCGTTGCAACACACGCAGCGAGCGGTACGATCGTCGAAAGACGAGGAAACCATGATGATGGAGAAGGGAGCACGACGAGAAGTGTGTGCGTGTGACCCACGGAGAAACCAGCGTGGCGTCGTGAGAGAGAAGTCCATCGATCGATCGCCGTGTGCGCCCGGTCAACCTCACAGCGCGTCGCTTGTTGTTGTTGTTGTTTGCGACTCTGCGCCACGGCGAACGCCGCCGCCGCCGCCACCGCTCGTTCCGTCTCTTTCTCTCTCTTCGCCTGCGCCGCGCTTTCTCGTCCCTGGCACGGCCAAGTGGCGATCGCAACACTCGCTCTACTCGCCTGCGGTTCGTCGTTCGACCTCCCCCTCACGCCGTCGCTGACTCACGAGGGAAATTGATAAAAAAAGAAGACGATTACGTCCGCATGCAAAACACGACGGACGAGTCTAGTCATCATCAGTACATATTATGTCCGTTGCTGCTGCTGCTGCTCCAGCTGTTGTTGTTGTTGTTTCGTCGCGTCTGCTTCTTCTTCTTCGTCGTCGCTTCCCGGCTCTCGCGCGCTCATGTGTTTGCGCAGAGACGCGCGCGCGCGCACGTCTCGAAAATAGGATAGTCGGTCGGCGCTGCAAACTTGCGCCGAGAAGCAGCGGCGGCGGCGGCCAAGACGTCAACAACAACACACAAGACGCGCGCGCGCGTAGGAGCAGACCGTAATGCGAGGGAGAGGAAGAAGACGATCGCAGCGAGCGCGCGCGCATTTCAAGAGACTTGTTTGGAACGGAGGCGCGCACGCGCGACGACGAGAATTCCGGTCTCGGCCGCGCGGCATCCATCTTTCCCCCCTTCTCGCGTGAGCACAACAACACGCACGCACACATCGCGCTGAAATCGCACCGCCGCCGTCGCCGCCGCGCGGGACGGGACGCGCGGTGCGATGCGCCGCTGACCTCGAACCGCGGGCGTCTGCAACAACCGGTAAACAAGTCAACAGCGACAACAAGTCACGTACGCTCACACGGCTGCAAAATCTCTTGGCGTTTCGTTGTGAGCGAGTGTAGCAGATCGAGCGATGGCTTGATGTGCGTATTCGTGGGGGAGCAAGCGAGGCAAGAGTATTATCGGATGTGAGATTTTTTCGATCGTGTTTCGTCTTTGAACCAGATTGGGGCAGAACATCTCTTCGTGCAATGCGAAAATCTCGGTGTCTATGAGGGGAGCAAGCGAGGCAAGAGTATACTATCGAGTGTGAGAACTTTCGATCGTGTTTCGTCTTCGAACCAGATTGGGGCGGGACGTCTCTTCATGCGGTGTAAAAGTCTCGGTGCACAGACGTGGATGGCAAGGGGGGCGGCGATCCTAGTGTCTAGTCGGACGGCGCCTCGTCAAAAATGCCCTTCACATCGTATGCGGCACTCACGGAGATTCTCGGCGTCGATCCCTTGTTGTGAACCTCGTTCGCCATCAGCTTCAGGCCGGTCGTTCTCTTGTCCTGCTGCAGCATCACGCCCACGGCACCGTATTGGAGGACAGCTTGCATGATCTGAGAGGGGGCGAATGACCGGTGAAATGTAGCCATCAAAGGCTAGAAGGGAGACCGGCGTTGTGACGATAACGCGCTCGTCCAAGTGCGAGATCTCTAGGCGCAGGCACTTGCTCGAGCCCAGCGTCGACTCGTCGCTCGTGGTGTCCTCGCACTTTGCAACCGCAGCGGCGGAGGGCGCGAGATCTGCGTACTTGGGCGTCTGCGTCTGGCTGGACGCGGCGGCGCGCTGTGCCTCGATCGTGGACTTGTACTCGGCCTCGGCAGCCTTCCACTGAGCCTGGAGACGGGTTAGCAAATTACGTCTGCACGTCTCTAAAATGGAAGCCAACCCGCTCGGCTTCGAGCTTCTCCTCGAAGTTTGCCTCGATTCGGCACGTTGCGTCGACGGCGCGCTGAACGAAATTCCATACGAGAGCACTGGAAACTACCTGGAGATTGGCCATGACCTCGCTGATCTTGGCGCCGGCCTCGCTTTCGCGTCTCTGTGCCACATCTTCATGTGAAAAGCGCTGTACAAGTCCTACCACGTAGTCCTCGATTTCGGCGCGGTGCTGCTGGGCCGCTTGGCTCTGAACACGCTCATATTCGGGGGGATTTGATAGCGACAATATCTATGGAGGTGCCGACGACGCGCAGCACACTTGTAAGGGAAATGGCAAAGTTCGCACCTCTCTTTCACGGTGCTCCGCCTCTTGCTTGGCAATCACATCCTTAAGACGCGCGATCTCGGCACTGGACGCTTGATCGCTTCGCTCGTTGTGCTGGCGAGCCGCGTCGTGCAATCGGATCTATGATTGGGGAAATGAGCCATTGGAACGTCAGGCTTACTGCCTCGTCCAGGTTCACGAGATAACGCAGAGAGGTTTGTGATGCGGTGCGCAGATTCTCAAATCTCTCCGTGGCTGCGCCTGCTGACCGGTCCGCTTCTGTCTTTTGGGCCAGCGCTTCGGCCAGTTGACGAGTCAATTCCAACTCCTGGCGAACATAAGGATGATGCAACTGGAGAATCCGGCGCACTCTTGGTGTCGGTGCAGTGGTGGGCGGCACGACGGTCGCGTCAAGCGAGGAGCATGAAAGTCGCCGACGATCGGCGCGCTCCGAGGGCGGCTCCGTGTCGTTTTCGGCGTACGCAGGCTCCGTGTGCGAGTCACTCTGGAAGAGTGAGGAATTGAGCAGCTCACGCCGATGAGCTACCAGTTCGTCCTCGTCCGGCGGATCTTCGCTCATCGCGTTCCCGACCACCGATTCCTCAACGGACGGCGGAGGCGCAGACGGGGACAACAGTT
>JACMII010000149.1:11191-25856 GCA_014805405.1 Bunonema sp. RGD898 | reverse complement strand
TGCCGGAGCGTACGCCACCAAACAGTCTCACGAGAAACTCGTGCAGGATCAGCGAATTCGAGGAGCCGATGCTGGTACGCGACTCCTTCTTCTCCACCACCACCACCATAATCGTCATATTTCGTTTAGAGAGCGGAGCTGTCCCGTCTTCCACCCAGCGGGTCTTCCTGGTTGTGACGCGTCTCTACTCAAGCTTCTCGTCAATCCCTCCCTACGTTCCACAAGGCACCATGCAGCGAATGCACGACCGACTTCGCGTCCTGTTCATCGTGTTCGGCATTGCCATCTTCTTCACCCTCTTCCTGAGCATGGAGAGCAAGAACGCACAGCGCATCGAGCGTGACCGAGCGGCCGGCATCAAGGTGTAGTAGGAACGCGCATGCGTACAGAGCAGACAGGACACGTTCGTTTCGCGATAGTATATTTGTGGGCTCCGGAGACGAGCAAACAACGACGTGTGCGCAACAAGTGTATGTAGTGTGGTGCTTCCGTGTGGAAAAGCTCGTCAATGAACTGGTGCGCCGAAGGCATCGGGCATGCGCTCGATGGCGAATCTGTGCTGAGAGATGTACATGATGGGGATGCCGGGGATCTTGCGGATCCGTCTCTTCAGTTCCCTGTCGCACGTCGCCACGATGTAGCACTTGTGCTGCGTCACCCGCTCCACCAGGCAGTCGTCGGCGTAGATTCCGCGATGCTGACAGCTCAGTCGCTTGAACCGCGGATCCCGCATGATCCTGGGGCAAGTTAGGAGGTCACAATGCTTAGGTCGCTTACTTGAGTGCCACTTTGAACCGTTGACCCATCTTCTCCAGCTCTCCCAGCACGCAGTCGGTCACGTACGGAATGGCTGAACGAGATGGAATATGTGCGCGTGCTGTCCCGCACAGTCGACATACTTTTTGCGTAGAGACAGTCCATGAAGCCGGTCATGAGGTCGATGCGGTTCTTGATGGCGAAGTTGACAAAGTTCGTGTCGACGATCACATGGAACGGCGGTCCCAGTTGATTGTTGTAGTTCAGGAACATGGCCGACGACAGTTTGGGGCTAAAAATATTCGGGCCGTAAGTACAACGATCGGCCGGCCGCCTACGCGTGTTTGATCTTGAGCGCCTGCTCGTCGACCTCTTTCTTGCGAATCTTTCTATCTTGTTCCGGCTGAAATACTTGCGGATGCAACGTCACAAATCTCAGCCCTCTTACGGTTCTGTTGTCGGTCTGCTTCATGAGTCGATTCAGCGTCTTCATCTTGGCCGAGATCTTCGCCGTCTTCTTGACTTTCCCCATTTCGCACGCAGTGGCACTGAAGATTTCACTGGCTATTCGTGTAGACCCACACCAAGGACAGGGGCTTGCAGTTTGTCACGGCGAGTATTGTGCGGATTCTGTCTGCGTTGTCAACCTACAGGGCAAAACAAAAGCCGTCTCGACGATCCGTTCTGAATTTGTTTTCCTGTCTATTGTTTCGTGACGGCTCACAGCGTACATCTGCAGATTATTGGCTCTTCGCTTCGAGGCCACCTCGAGAGTCATCATGTCCGACGACGAGGTCAGTTTGAATGATTTCGTCATGCGATAGCCGCCACTCCGTATAGCTCGTGTTGGACAAGAAAAAGAAGAAGACCAAGAAGGTGGCGGATGTCGACGAGAAGGATACCGAGCCGACTGCTGCCGCGGACGATGATGGAGGTAAGTCTGGTGGAGATGGATGCGATGACCAAATGCAGACGACCTGAACTTGGGCGCCCGAAAGAAAAAGAAGACCAAGAAGGCGGCTCTGGATGATGCCGATGGTGGTGCTGACAAGGACGACAAGGTCGCGCTACTGATTTGATTCTCCCTCCGAGACGTGTTTCGTTCTTCAGGCCGATGGAGCGGTGGCGACTGGAATCGGCGCGTCCAATCTGTTGGACGCGAAACGTCCGTGGCCCGACTACGAGTACGTCGAGCTCATCGACATGGTCTTTGCGATCATGCGCGAACGGAACCCCGAGTTGGCTGGAGGCGAGAAGAAGAAGTTTGTCATGAAGCCGCCTCAAGTCGGACGAGCCGGCTCCAAGAAGACCGCGTTCGCCAACTTTGCCGAGATCTGTCGCCTACTCCGTCGACAGCCGAAGCATGTGCTGCAGGTGCGCGATTCGTTTGTTCCGGCATCCGCACGCAACCCCCTCCGCCACTTTCAGTTCTTGATGGCCGAAATGGGTACGACGGGTTCGATCGACGGCAACAACTGTCTGATTGTGAAGGGACGCTTCCAGCAGAAGCACTTCGAGAGCGTGCTGAGGAAGTACATCAAGGAGTACGTCACCTGCCACACCTGTCGATCCTCGGACACCGAACTCACCAAGGACGCCCGTCTCTTCTTCCTCCAGGTGCGTTGGCATTGCTCAGCAAGCGCAACGGGGTGATCTCGTGCAGTGCGGCACCTGTGGATCGCGTTGTTCGGTGGCAGCCATCAAGTCCGGATACACCGCCATGGTTGGCAAGCGAGCGGCCATTCGCAGAGCTCAGGTTTTGCGTGCATTCGATTTTCGTTCACTGCAATCCCACGAGCGAAATTCAGGAAGCGACCGGCGCTCCTGCCAAGTGATGTTTCGTCTCTCCGGTTGCCGTCTCTTTGCTGTTGGTCATTTCCACTCGCGCACACCTTTCCGCTCTTCTTGTACACGGGAAGACCATAAAAGGGGGATGCCGACTTCCATGGCCTGTCATGATTGGCGGCGCGTTGGTTGCTCGAGCCTATTGAATGCGATCTGCATGTGTGACTGTTGTGCCGTGACAACTCCGCCACCGCGTAGGATGAGCTCGACGTGTTGCCTTCTTCGTGCGCGAGCGTTGGCGACGTGCACGGAGCTGGGCGAGGGAAATGCGGAGAGACTCGAAGCGTGGATCGACGACGTCTCCGAGCCGTATGCGTCCCTGGAGGGCAACGTGCAGCAGACACATTTAGGCGTGAGGAGGCGGCTTGGGCGTCCTGCACGTCGTCGACCTCCGACACCGATTACAAGACTGAATGTTTGGCGTATGCTACTGCAATGAGTTCAGTGATGCTACGCTCGTGTTCCTTCCCACAGGTTGTGCGCACAACTCGGCAACCGACTTCGCGTCTGGGCCGATGTGGACGTCAATTCCTTGGACCAATATTCGGCCATTGTGCGGGTGGCGGCGTCGGTTGGAAGGCTAGCGCATCGACTGTCCGACAGGAACACGCTCGAAAAGATCCGAGATGCGGCCATGCTGCTCCCGCAGGCGAGAGCGGGCAAGCTGGTCGAACTGCTGCCCGACTACCAGCTCCATCCAGTGGACGTGCTGGCACGACTCTTCGACACGGTTCCTTCCCGTCATTCCTCGTCGCACAGCGAATTGTGATCTAGTGTGACCGACTTCCGCTCGTGTTTTCGCCCTTCTTCTTGGCGACGCGCATCGCCCGAGTCTGTGCCAACGTCTTGGCCGACGCTCCTACGGTAGTCTCCGCTCGCCTGTGAAGCGTTCGTCGGTCTTTCAGCATTCCGCTGCGCTCCGCAACTGGTCTGACAACGTGCTGTCTGCACTTGAACACGTGCTCCGCTTGCTTGGCGAGAATGCTGTGCCACGAAACGAGACCTATCACTTCAAGGTAGCCAACTCGAATAGTAGTCTTACCAACAAGTTCTTCCAGTCTCTACTGACGAGCCTCGTCTACATGGTCGGACAGCTCGAACTCGGGGACGAGCGTAGACGCCGTGCCCATCTCTGTTGGTCGAAGCTGATCGATCGACTCGACGAGACGGCATCCGCTCTCGTCATTATCGAGTCTATTCGTCGGCTGGTCGAACGACGTCCATCGCACAAACTTGAGCCACAGTTGCTCGCCTTTCTGATCGACATGTACCGACAGCGACTCTTCAAGTCGGTGTGTTCCATTGAGTTGGATATCGAAACTGGTGTGTGTGTGTTTCCAGCCATCTCCGTCGGAACCGTTTGTATCGGAACTCGGAGTACTTTGGTCGATGCTAGAGAAGGTTCACTACACTCGGCCGAATGAAGCCACCGCATACTGGGGCGCTCAGTTGGTTCTTGTTCGCTTGCACGCCAAGATAGGTATGCGACGCTTGTGAATGCAGCGAAGAATATTCGTCTATTGTGGGTGTCCGTCGCACCCTGTTAGCCGAGCTCGCACGACACGTGGTCGATCCTATGCGACAGCAACTGTCCGACTACCGGCAATTGTTGCAGTTGCAGCAGAAAGGAGAGGAACTCGCGTCGAGTATTTCCACAGTGTATTCATCATTTTCACAGTGCATTTCAGCGTCCACTGCCAATCGGCTAAATGAGCAGAGCGAAGATGAAGATTCTGGGGAGGAGGAGGACGACGGCGCGGAAGGTGGGATCGGCGCGACGTCCGCCGAGTTCCAAGGGCAGCAGTTGGAGCTTCTCGAGCTCCAGATCACTCTGACACTGGATGATCTGAAACGAGCGGGTTGCAGTTTGTGACGACGATAAAGTCGGGCGAAGGAGCCCCCATTCGCCCATGCGTGGGGGGGATCAAGCGCAGTGCGTTCGGTGCTCCAGTCGCAAGGCCTGTGAGATGTGAGAGCGTGTGTCGTGCGTACGTCGTCTCGCGTCAGCTGTCCAGCCTGCGGAGTGAGGTCGTCGTATTTCCTGCTTCTCTCTCTCTCCCCTCCAACCCCCTCCCCTCAATCCAACCCCACCCGACTGCTGCTGCTGCTGCGGACGCTGCTTCTCGCAAGAATTAGTCATCGTCCTCGTTCATAGCAATGTCCACCAACGATCCCTCCATCTACAATCGATACTATGGCAGTAGTGCAGGTAGCTGAGCCGTTCTCGCATTGACGAGTTCAACTGCTTCTAGACGAAACCTTCTGGCCACCGCACATTCCGACGACCAGAAGCAGTGCGCCGAGCAGCAGATGCAGACACGACAACTGGGAGCAGTGCGAGTCGGCGCGAATCCAGGAGCTGCAGGAGGCCAGGGAGAGGGCGGCCGCCATGGAGGCGACGATGCGATGGTGGAGCGAGTGCACGGCCGCCTGGCGATCAAGATGGTCGGCGGTCAGGGACGAGCGGAACGAGGCGCGCGACCATGCTGCACAGCTGAAGCTACGACTCGATGAGCTCGCCCATCTACAGCAGCAGCAGCAACAGTCGTGCAGCTCGAGGACCGAACAGGCCGTCCAGACGGACGAGTCGCCGTTGTCCAAGGTAGTGTGGGTGGTCTGCACGCACGTCTTCATCGCACTCCCATTCAGTCGCATCCGCTCGACAGCACGGAGACGGAACTCTTGCCGTCGGCGCTTCCCCGAAGCGAGGACATGCGCAGGTTGCAGCACGAACATCACAAGGTAGCCGCCCCACTGACTGATCGATAATAACGGTTCGAGTGCTGCCCGCAGGCACTCGTCGACGCGGAGGAGGCGCGCGCGGAGGCGGAGACTCTGCGACGGGAGAAGGACTTTCTCATGCGCGAGCTACAGGCATTGCGACGGCAAGCCGGCGAGTGACGACGATGGAGCGCAATCTCACAGTCGATGAAACGGCAATGCGATGCACACGTTTACGGGCTGGCTTGTGCGTTTGCGATCGGTCGGTCGGCACGAGACTAGAGACAACGGAGTAGCGTGAGTGCGGCGGACTGTGTACAGCAGTGGGCATGCGCGGACTGTGCGGGCATATGGCACTGGACGTGTCGCAGATTGCGGGCGCCCAGCGCACTGTCGTCGACGAACCGACGGACGGCCGACACCACTCGGCTGGTCGTGCTCGACCACTCGAGCGTGTAGTCGGCCAGTCGAAGCACCAGACGGCACAGCCGTTCGCGTCTCGTCAGCGGCACGGCCGTCAGGAAGGCGTACTGCAGAGCGAGCTCGATCTCGCTCGTCGAGCAGCGCGCCACGGTCAGCATCAACTGCTCGGTCGACGAGTCCGGCCACGCTGCAAGCACGCGTAGGCTCCTCGTTCGTGGGGCACTCCCCCTCGCCCGTCGACGATACCTGACAGGACGGCGTGGAAGAGCGGCACCAGCAGTTGGGTGTGCGTCGCGAGATGCGTGCTGTGCTGATGATGCAACGCGACGCACTTGGAGTCGACTCTTTGCAGAACCACAAAGTCCTCAGGCGACGTCTCCACCCGAATGTAGTCGATCGATCGGGCCATGCTGGAGGCGAGTCGAATCAGTGTCTGCAAAGTGCGCACTCCTCTTGTACGCGATTCGACGCCAATCTCGGTGGCTGTGAGTGGCGATGTGCGTCTGATCGTGTACTACTGCTTCACGAGTGTGCGTGCGTGCGTGCGTGCGTGTGCGTTTGGCACGACGGATGGATGGTTAGCAGGCACCTTTTGGGCGGTCCGCAGCAGTGCGACCTGCGCCGCGTCCGTGCTGGTTGACCGTCGCAATCGGAGAGCGACCACGCGGGGCTCTGCCGCTACAACGGAACCAACACAACAGTGTTGCGACAACGCCCGCCCCTTTCCCCCCACTCTCCGCCAGCACTGATTGTCCGTCCGTCCGTCCGTCGAGAAAGCAGAGGCGAACGTTCACTCACCGGCGTGAAGGAGCGGGTCGAGCAGAGCGTGCGACCAGGACGCCACCGCCCTCTCGTCAATCTCTACCACTAGAGTGTGGATGCTCTGGCAGCGAGCCAGCACGTCCGCAACCCGAGGATGACTTCCATCCAGATGCCAGTACCGACCGTCTCGACTCGTCACCTCGATGGAGGACGTCTGCGCGGTGCTCTGCCACTGGACGGACAACGACGAGATCCGGCCCCAGAAGGCTCTGGTCAGTCGTCTGGTCAGCGTCGGCACCGCTTCCTGTCCGATTATCCTCTTTTTCTTCCCCTTCGCCGTCTCCTCTTCCTCCCCTTATCTCTCTCTCGCTCGCTCTCCTTCCTCCTCCTTCTCCGTCATACCTGCAGAGCAAAGACATCGTCGAGATGAGGGAGATGCGAGCATACGGCCTGGACGATCTCCTCCGGTAGATGGGCCAGCATTTCCTCCCGTTTGACTGCCCAGTTGATTGCTGCAATAGCCCCGGCACGTCTTGTTATTGGGAAGGGGAGAGGTGGGTAGTTGCTGTTGTTTGGCAGGGAAGAAGGGAGATGGCGAGGGTGGGGGGGGGTGTCCGCCGTCCGTCGTCCGTCTGCTGCCCTGCTGTCGCGCACCCCTCCCTCTCCCCGCTTTTTCTTGGACAGACGGCCGGAGCGCGGCGACGAGGAGGAGGAAGAGAGGCAGACACGACAGTCTGTGCTCTCCGCGCTGGCGCACTCCCTCTCTCTCTCCCTCAACCGCAGTTGCGCAAGTTCTGCTCCTCTTCCCTCCCTCCCGCCCGGCGGGAGACTGGAAGCGGCGAGAGGGTGTGAGCAGAGGGAGGGGGGATCTTCCGCCATGCCGGAGGATGTGCGCGACGCACCGTCCACGAGGGGGCAGCGAGAGAGGAGAGTAGGACGAGACGGAGAGAGAGAGGGAGATAAGAGTGCTGGCAGCAGCAGCAGCAGCGCACCAGTACGGGGGATGCCCTTTGCACCGAGCGCCTGGCATCGCCGCGGGGCCATCCGTCCATGACAGACTCTCTCTCTCTCTCTTATCGCTAGTTGTCGTCGCCACCTGCAAGCAAAGCACTTTTGCATCACTACTTCTCTCGTCTAGCATCCGTATTCTCGAACTTGTGTGGCCAAACCTTCATTTCAAGCAAAAATACATGCAGCACTGGTGTGGTGGGGAGAGAAAGGAATGGAACGTGCGGTCTGCTGTTTTCTGCGTGCTCGGCAAGGGCGTCGTCGTCGCCGGTGCGCCCTCAAATTGGGACCGAATCTGTGCTGACACAGAGATATACAGGATAAAGGATGGGAAAGAGATTTTCACATCCCGAGAGTGCTCCCTTCCTCTTCCTCCCATCCACCATATCATCCTGCGTGCTCTCGCGTTAGTTTATCATTGCGCGAACTGCTCCCAAACTTGCTGCTCCTCTTCCTCATCTTTCTCGCCTTCTTTTCGACTCACAAATGCACGCCCGAATGTCCTTCCTTCTTGGTGCAAGTGCTGCTTTTTCTTCATCACATTGCGAATCGCGAGTGAGAGGAATCAGGAGGCGTGTGGCAAACACTTGCACTCTATGTGCGCTGTTGTAGGACGTCTGTGTTTGGAAAGAGGCAATTTCGGGATATAAGTTTCAACGCTCCGAATTGCCATCAGCATCATAGATAGGACACATAGACGCAGACCCCGTTAGTGAGAATCTGATCCGTCATGGGGTTCACGTAATTGCCTTGCCCGTCGCAGACGAACGTCGCGCCATTCGCCTGTTTGTTGAACAGCATGCCTGATATGGTGCCAAAGGGATAGTTGTGCGGCTCGCTGGAGCAGGAGAGCTGGGTGAAGGTGCACTCGCTCGGATAGTCCGGCTCCTTCGTCACGGACGTGGTGATGAACTGCACAGTGAACGTTTGAGTATCGAAAGCAGGGTTTGGCCAACGTCAGTGCACACGGCGGACGGCCCGTAGAACGTGTTGGCCATTGCGCAGGCGCCATCGGTAGAGATCGCAGGGCACTGCGGCGGGCACTCTCAAAATGCTCGCTACTCGTTTTTCGGAACACATTTCTGCTGCTACTGTGTTCAGTTAAACCATTTCCTACCCTGGTGGATAGCAAAGTGCATTTTATTATTTCACATTTGTGGCCAGCCACACGCATAAACGAAATGAGCCAGAAAATACCGTCTTTTGTACGGCGTTGCACTTCCATATTCCAATGGAGAATAGCGGATTTTTCCAAAGCGAGAAAGCATGCCTTCGGGTGCCGGTGTTGATGGCGTGGTGCTCGGCGTCGTTGGTGGCGTGATGCTCGGCGTTGTTGATGGCGTGGTGCTCGCGGTTGCCGTTGTCGCTGCTATTGCTGCCGCTGTTGTTGTTGCTACTGTAGTAGTAGTCGTTGTTGCTGCTGTTGTCGCCGGCGATGTTGACGATTGAGGGCTTGTACTGGTTGGCGCCGGCGTTGCGGTGATTGGCTGGGGGTTCGCCCGCATGGGCGCACAACTCCGAGCGCCCTGAAGAGCGAAGAGAAGAAACAAGGAAAGTCGACCGATGAGATCAGTGGCTACTATCATTCTATATCCTCCGTCCTCCTCGTCTCGTCTGCTTCCTTTATCCTACGTCGTCTCGATCGTATCACGCATATTTCAGTATCATCGAGAGCCATCGGAAACTGGAAGTTCCACTCCGTCCTCACTGAGATGCACACTTCGTACGCCCTTTTTCATTTCAAAATGTCTGCGCCACAAGATCCCTAGTTCACTAACAATTGCAGCAACACCATCAATCATGAATTCGCAACGTCTGTAGCACAGATATTTCACATCATTCAGATCACCCCAGTTCATCGTGATACTGAGCATGGTGGGCGCGCCTGTGGGTTCGTACGTCGTGAGATGATAGATACGGAATGATAGATGACGGCGGAGCACCGTCGCTCGTTGACAATCCTGTCTGGTGATAAGCATATTGGTGCGGGAAATGGAGAACGTGTTGCCATGAGTGCGATTTTTATTTCTGGTGTTGAAAAGATTCAGCAACGTCTCATAGCAAGTCCAACAAAGCAAGCTTCCGTTTGATCGTCTGTCGCGTCACATCTTTCCACTTTACGCCTAGACTCAACGTCTCTACTGGTGCGCCGAACTAAATCGTTCAATTTGGCGCAAACCCTACCTTAGGGTTCTTAGCGCCCTTTTGAACGGGAAGGAATCGGTCGCTAAGATGCTTCGTCAGAATGGAACCACTGCAGCCGACGCAATATTGTCCACGCTCTTGCAGTCTTCCTTTATGCTGTCTGTCGCACAAGAGCATCGTTGATTCGTGCGCCGCTAGCAATGCGATTGGGTGCGTGACATCTCTAACATGCATGAGTGAGAACATCTGTTGTGTTGTTGAATGCATGAACTGTATGTCATCGCTACCGTCGTCGTCGTCGTCCATTCTGCCGTGAGATTCGTTCGCAGAGTCCCAGCCCCGGAGATGGTCCCCAGATGCCGGAGCCGCAAACCACGCTCGTCTGCAGCATGCGATCACGACTATATAGTGGAGCACGAAAAGAACCTGTCCATTGACGGCGTACCCACTGTCGCAGTAGAGTAGCGCAGTGGTTCCGGTCTCATAGTTGGCATCCCTGCCAGACTGAATGTATGTGATCCGACCGTGCTGGGGGGCCGAGATCGGCGAGCAACGAATTGACGACTTGGAGGCGGTCGAGGGGGATTGAGATCGGACTCCTGCGGCAGACGACGACGACGACGATCCAGAATGACTAGCCGGTCGGATGACGGTGGTGCCGGGCGCAACTTCGATTTGTTGCACGTTCGACTGCTGTTTGCTCAAGACGCAGGTCCCTAGCAGGGGCTGCAGTGAAGTGTGCTGTGCACCAGTCGGGGAGAGATCACAAGTCAACCTGGAAGAGTCCGCCTCTGCACTCGACGCTGGCCGGTCCCTCGGTTCGGTATCCGACTGCGCAGAGAAGCACCGCTCTCGCGCCTCGCGGGTAGATGCCGGCCGCGATCGACGGCTTCGAGTACGTGATCTGACGGCGTGAAGACGTTTGCTCTGGCTCGAGAGGGAAAGCACTCGCCTCTCCATTATCGGGGAACTGCAGAGCCGGACAGTTCAGTTGGTCCTCGTACTGGGTGGCGGCGGATGACGACGCTTTTGCTGCAAGTGAATGCCCGATTCAGAACGAGCGAATTGGCACGTGCATTGTTGGGTTGAAGACGGGAGGGCGACCGCAGCGACGGCGCCCAGTTGACAGACGCCCCAACTCGGCTGCCACACTCCGTTCACGCATTCGGACCAGGCTGGTCCGCTCGGTTGGCCGGCCGCGCACGTCAGCGTCGCATACGTTCCGGCTGGGAACGGACCGAACGGCTGTGTGCCTTGGTTGTAGTTGATCTGACAGTGCACACAATAAGAACGACGGTCCATAATAATAATGGTGAAAACGATGCCATTCCGCCGAAGACGGCCGGCGCAGCCCAGCACATAGCGGACGTTGGAACGCCAGCGTTTGCAGTGGACGACGAGGATGTGGAGGTGGAAGCCGGCGAGTTGCCGATTTGACAGACTCCCAACACGGTGGGATTCCATTGTCCTTCGATACAGACCGATTCGATGGATCCTTGTGCCTGGTAGCCGGGGTTGCAGCTCATGATTGCGACCGTTCCCGTTGGCCACGGTCCAACATTTGAGCCAGTCGAGTATTGCATGTAGCCGTTGAAGACGCCGGGCACTCCAAAGTAGCAGACCGATGCCGCTGGCTGAGTGCTGCTGTTGCTTGATTCAGTCGGATAGGACGGCGGCTCTGATTCATGCGTCGATTTGTATGGATAGCAATCGTACCTGCGCTGCTTGTGCCACTCACTCCGGTCGTTGCAGGTGGTGGCAGTGCATTGTCGTACATCGCCATCTGACAGGATCCGAACCCGCTCGGCTGCCAGATGCCGCTCGAACAGACGGACGTCCCAGGACCTGGTTGTGGGTGGGAACACGACACTATTCTAGACGAGAAATGGCAGACCGCTGACAGCCTGGCCCGTGGGACAGGTCATGTAGGCGGTGGTGCCGGACGGGAATGGTCCCAGAAGAGCGGGCCCCGTCGAGTACCGAACCGTTCCACCCCAGCCGGGTAGCAATCCAAACACGCATGACGGCCCAGGAAGGCTGACTGACGGCATCGACAGACCTGCTAAATTATGAGGCGTGACTGTTGAGAGGAGGAGAGAAGAGAGACAGACCCAGTGCACAGGCACCGATCGGTGGGCTCCACGTGCCGGAGGATGTGCACGTCGAAGATGACGGCCCTGACATCGTTGTGCCCAGTCCGCAGAACAGTGTCGCCACTGTGCCTGCAGTGGAATGACGACGTTGGAGTCGTACGGGCGGGGAGGGGGCAACTTCGAACCGAGTGGTTTGTCGACGGAGGTCGATCCACTGCTGTAGGTGACGTCTCCATTTGTGACCGACAGAGTGGGACACTGCACGATGGAGGTCAATCTCACAGCAAAGAGTCGTAATGATACGGACAGTGATCGAGGGCGGTGGAGCGCCGGTGGTATAGGCGGCGGGTTCCGCCTGCAGACAGACGCCCAGCTGACCGGGCGACCAGATTCCCTGAACGTGGGATGCTCACGATGACGGCTGATGGCAAGAAAGAATGCGGGGAAGAGACCTGTTGACAAGTCGCCACCGGCTGCCCGCTGACTCCATAGCCGGCGTTGCAGAGCAGCGTGGCCGTGCTTCCGGTCGGGAACGGACCGAGCTGGGAGCCGGTCGAGTACACGATCTGGCCGTTGAAGACGAACGGTTGCGCCAGACATTGAGTGAGCGAGTTTCCGGGCAGTCCGACCGCCGTGCAGGTTCCTGTAATCCGCTCGCTCGACTGTCGTAATCCCGCTCGCGCGGTGCCGTACCGAGTGTCGGTTGCCACTGGCCATTCATGCAGACCGAACTTGCGGATCCGGTCGGCGTGAAGCCCGCGTTGCAGAGCAGTGTGGCTTGTGTGCCGGCGGAATTCAGCAAGAACAGGTTCGACTGAGAAGGGGAAGTACTTTTCGATCGGGCGAATCCCTCCCAACCTGGAGATAACTGATGATTCCGTTCAATGGTAGCGCCGGCGGCGCGCAGATCCCGCCGACGTAACCGATCTACAATGATGCCGAATCGCTCGTTCATCGCGGCGCTCCTCGTATCTATCCATCTATCTCTCTCTCTCTCTCTAAGCTGCCTCGGTATGGCATTAGTTTCCATTGTTGTGGAACAGAGCAGATATTTCCCGGTTAGCAGGCAGTAGCAGTAACATGGCAAGCAACCAATCATCCATTCATCTACACTCTCGCTCAATCTCCTCTTTCAATCTACGCATCCTCCTCGGCGTGGTGTACCTGTCTTTTGGAACGAGCCACCTGAATGGAAAGGACGCATCATTATAGGAACCGTATACATGCGCCATTTCAATGAATCACCAACCGATGATGAATTGGACGTGGCGGCGCCCACGAGAAGCGGTGTGTTTCGCTCGCAAACTCCAAGCGTGGGTTGCCATCCGCCCGGCTCGCACGACGAATGCGCACTCCCTTGCACCTAAACGCCACCACCGTTACTTGAAGACGGCAGGACGAATGTGTGCGAACATCGTATCCGGGGTTGCAGATCAACTGAGCCATCGCGCCATAGTCGAATGTTCCGCGCTTCCCGGACAAGTACGAGATCTGTTCGTTTCGTGCTCATATGCCACCACCACAACTCCGGGGAGATACCTTTCCCTGCGGATCCTTTGCAAAGGGCTGACATCGTCGCGAGTCTGCGCTGTTGCATTGCAACTCTGATACGGACCACTGTCCGTTCGACGCACACGTGGCTGTGGGTTCGGGATCCGCGATCAGGTTCAGATTGCAGATGATCGTGGCCACCGTATCGGGCGCATATCTGCAGCAGCAGGTGGCGTTCACACGGCCTTCTCCTTCCTCAAAAAGACTCGGGCGACAGACCGTTGGTCGTTGCCGATGGTCGTCGAGTAGAGCACTCGTCCGTCTCCCTTGGAAGCCAACGCCGGACAGCCCGTCGTCGCCGCCGTCACGTAGTTGTTGAGGGAGCCAGGAGGAGACAGTGCGAGCACTGATGAGAGGATCCATTGAAGCGATCTGAATTCCCCCCACACTACCGTTGACGTTGTTGCTCTGTTCAGCCGGCGGCAGACATCGACCGAGTCCGCTGGCCGGATACCAGCCCGTCCGAGTGCACAGCACCTCCGTCTGAATGACAAATGAGCGGCGAAAAAAGGCTGGAGCGAGGGGAGAGAAAGTCCACCTGTCCCGAGACGGCGTGTCCCTGTGCGCAGACTAGCGTGGCGGTGGATCCGACTCGGAAGGCGGCTCCGTCCGTGTCCGAGTACGTGACTCGACCGTTGGCGATAGCGGCCAGTCGCAGACACTGCTGATCGGTGCTCTCGGCGGCCACGTAGCTTCCACCGTCCGGCCATCCGTAACAGACGGGTCGATCGAGTCGTTTGTAGCCGAGCAGCAGCTTCGGAGGGTTCGGATCCAGCGAGTAGGCATGCAGAGTGGTGTTGTCGCTTCGTCGAGCCGTCCAGTGGTAGATCGGCACGTCGGCCCCGCAGTCGCCGAGCACTCGAGCGCAGAAGAAGTCGTCGCGCATGTCCACGTATCCGGCCGGAGTGCCGAGCACGTTCTCTTGCAGCAGCACCATTCCTGTACGTGCGTGTGTGTTCTTGTCCTCTCGCTTCCCGCCATTGCCGTTCTACCGTCGCCGAGTCGTCGATTGGACGACAGTTTCAGGAGGCACGTTCCGATGGGGCACTGCTCGTTGGTCTCTCGCGACAGCAGGACCTGGAAGTGGTCGCGATCGGCGACCGATCGACTCCAGCCCTGAACGTAGAGTTGTAGCTCTCATTCATCACTCCTCCCCCGGAGACTTCAATCTCAACCTGCGCTGTGAGGTCGACATCGCCCAGACGGAAACTGTTGGCACGCGTCCAGAATGAGGTCGACACTGGAATTCGAGGCGTAGCATTACTGCTGCGACACCAAGCGTCGCTTACCTAGGCTGGGCGGCTCGATGCCGGCTGGACAGAGCGGAGACGACTGTCCACTGACGGGCGCAGACAAGTAAT